>PVJH01010059.1:0-75630 GCA_004026705.1 Nesogale talazaci | reverse complement strand
AGTCCTGCATTCAACTACTTACAGGACCCACCAGGGCTCAACCCTGTTACTTGTGTTTCACTGACAATGAAAAGGCATTTGACATGTAGATGATGACAATGTATGCATAGCCTTCAAAAGAATGGATACCCTAAAGGACAACAAACAGATCTTGAACTGTTTACAGGCTTTTCTTTTTTTGTTTATTAGCATTTTTGGTTTTCTTTTGTTGCTTTGTTTTGCTCAGGCTTGTTTTTGTGCTATTATTATCTCTGCAGTTCTATTTAGATAAGATAGGCTAGATAAACAATCTGGAGGATAAAACAATGGGACCAGGGCTCCAGGAACTGCAGAGGAGAGGGGCAGTGAAAGAAATGAAGTAGTGCTAACAAACCCAAGGACAAGGAAACAGCAAGTGATCCAAAATCAGTGGTGAGGAGGGTATAAGAGGACTGGTAGTGCTTGATCGAGGGCATCGTAACCTAGAGAAATTGCTGAGACCCAAATTAAATTTGAGCATGATAATGTGGCAAGAGGAAACTAAAAGGAAATAGAAGAAAGAATCAGGAGGCAAAGGACACTCATAGAAGTCTAAAGACAGACATCCACATATGTAAATATATTTATATATGATAATGGGTAAATAGAGCTTTGCGTCTATATTTATAGGCTTAGTACTAAGGTAACATATGAACATTGGGGCTTATTTGGGCCAGGGTAGGACCAGGCTTCCCCCTGGACCAGGCTGTCCCCCATACCAGGCAGATCTTAGCATCCTTTTGCACCAGTCTCACAAGAAATAAATTAACACCCTGCTGAACTGTGTGACCCCTACTTCTGATATCTCACAGAGCATATCTCCCCAGTATGGCATGACCTCTCCCTGGGCAGAGCACAGCTTATCTCTGTCCTCCCACTCCAATATTCCAGGAAGAAATTTTGATAAAAGAGATGACTTGCTAACAGGTCATTTCCAGACACGAAATTTGAAAATGCAGCGCATGAAATCTCCCTTTTCTTTTTTCAGCCTGCATGCCTGTAGCTCAAACACTATATATATCTCACCACATCAATACCAGGCATGACTTCTCTCACCTAACTTACGGGGCTAGAGAAACTGTCTGGGAGTTATTTTCTCTAATAAAGCTTTTTTATACCTTTCATATCTCACTGATCCTTGTCTCCTTACTGTACCGGTACCTACCCTTCTCAGGACCCATCTCAAATACTCCCTCAGTGAAGAGTACTTTGTTCTATTAAAATGGCATTTCATGGTGCAATCCTTGCTTACACAATTGCTAAAGACAAATTGGTGCACAATCAATGTGGAGAAGAAAACTGATGGTGCCTGGCTATCAAAAGATATAGCATCTGGGGTTAAGGACCTGGAGAAAAATAAGCAGGCATTAAACTCAGAAGAAACAAAGCCAACATAGAATAAGCACACCAGCTTATGTGGTCATGAGGGACAAGGGGATCATTTATCAGGCATCAAAGAACAAAAACCATATCATTATGACTGAGTGCAGAGTAGGGACCCAAAGTCCATCTATACATAGCTGGACATCATCCCATTACAGAAGGATCACTTAGGGTGCAGTATAGTCAAGATGAAACATACAACTTTCTTCTAGTTCTTTAATTCTTCCTCCTCCCCATAATAATTATCCCAATTCTACCTCACAAATCCAGTAAGACCTGAGGATGTTCACTGGTACAAATAGGTACTGGAAACAGGGAATCCAGAACTGATGAACCCTTCAGGAGCAGTGGTGAGAGTGGTGCCATTGGGATGGTGGAGGGAAAGTCAGGAAGAAAGGGGGAACCAATTGCAAAGATCTGCATATAACCCCTCCTTGAAGTATGGACAAGAGAAAAGTGGATGAAGGGAGACATTGGACAGTGTAATATATGGCAAAATAATGCTAATTTATAAAGTATCAAGGGTTCATGAGGGAAGAGGGTAGTGGGGATGCAGGAGAAAAATGAGAAGCTGATTCCGAGGGTTCATTTGGATAGCAAGTGTTTTGAAAATGATGAGGACAATAAATATACAAATGTGGTTGACACAATGTATGCATGTACAGATGGTGATAAGAGTTGTATGAGCCCCCCAAAATGATTTTTAAATGGATATTATAGAATACTCATGCAGAACTTGTACATGTATCAAGAGGAAGTTGTGCAAACATAACAAGGGAATACCATATGGTTTAAAATCAGAAATGGTGTGTGTCAAGGTTTTATACTCTCACTTACTATACTTATGATGGGCAGATAATCAGAGAAACTAGATGATATGAAGAAGAAATCTTCACCTGCATTGTGGAGGACTTATTCGGAACTTGGAGTATGGAGATGGCACAATCTTCTTGGCCCCAAGTGAAGAGAACCTGAAGCATTTGCTGATGGAGATCAAGAACCTTCTGTATGGATTAAAAATCACAATAAATACAAGCAAACTCCTTAGAACAGGGACAATAGGTAACATCAAGATAAATGGAGAAAATTGTCAAATTGTCCAAGATTGAGTCTTGCTTGAATCACTAACCAACGCTGAAAGAAGCAATCAAAAGATCCAAGGGTGCATTGGGCAATTCTGCTACACAAAAATCTCTTTAATGTGTTGACAAACAAGGAGGTTGCTTTGTGACGTAACATGTGCCTGGCAGTATTTTCAATTACTTCATATGCATATGAAAGTTGGATATTGAGTAAGGAAGACCCTAGAAAAAAAATAATGCATTTAAATTTTGCTGGTGTTGAAGAATAAGAAAGGTACTATGAACAGACAAAGAACAAACAAATCTGTCCGAGAAGAAGTACAGCCAGAATTGTCTATAGAGGTGAGGATAGTGAGGCTTTGTCTTGTACTTTTGACTATTATCAGGAGATGCCTTAGTCCAGGTAGATTAGAGAAACAGATTCATAAACATGCATATGGATATTTTAAAGAAAGGTTTATATACAAGAGGAATGGAGCATTGAGAAAGCATCCCAACCCAGTCCAGTTCAAGGTCTTGAGTTCCGATATTAGTCCATATGTCTGATACTAGTCTATAAAATCTTCCGACTCATGAAGCACTTGCCATGACACCAGGACAATCATGGGCCATTAAGTGCAGAGTCTTGTGTATCCAGCTGCAGTAGAAGCATCCCGGCACTGGAAGTGGTCTCCCCATGGCTCCTAGTTTCCAGGGCTCAGGTTCCATCAGCAGTATCCTGTGGCAGTAGAAACATCCTAGCCCTGGGGTTGGGGGTGGGAGTGGTCTCTTGGTCACTTGTCCACCTTCAAAAGTTTTGGTTCTATCAGGGTAAGCCCACGTGGCTCCTCTAGATTCCAGGACTCGGGATCTATAAGCATGCTTCCTTGTTGTTAGTTGCACATTTCCAAGGAACTGAGTCTAGTCTCTCACTTCCAATTGGGAAATACCACGAGATTTCCCAGAATTCTCAGGGGAAAGCCTTGCCTACACAGAGGCCTCATTGGCTATCTCCAGATTGACAGGCTAGAATCCATTCCTACACTCCTACTGCTGAAATTGACACAAATCAGTAACTGCCTGAAGGAGATTACAGTCTCTGAAGAACACCATTCTTGGTAAAGTAGAGGGGCAGCGCAAAGGGGGAAACATCTTGGACAAGATGATTGATGCTGTGATGGCTACAATGGGCCCAAACATGAGAACAATTGTGAAGATGTTGCATGACTGGCGAGTGTTCTTTTCTGTTGCATATGGAGTGGCTTTGACTCAAAACAAAATCAGCGACATAGACTATATATCTGTTTATTTTTTTACATCTTCTTCACTTTCATGCCAATTTGAACTTTGTTTTCTCTTATAACTGGAAGAGACCAGTGCTTTGGCCAGCTATTGATCAATGAGAACAGAACTAATGGTTTGATTTCCCAAAGTATCAGGAAAAGCAATGTTTTCATGTGGATTCTCTTTAAAAGAAATAGTGCAGTTTCATGAGATTAATGTGGTTACTATCACATGGAGGGTACCTCGATATATCCATCTCCTCTAATATTTGTACACGTTCTTCCTTGGCTAGTATTGCCTTAGGACCGCAATCCCCAAATAATGTATGTACCTTTTGTAAGTATTTTCTAAACATTTTTCTAAAGAATCAGGGTCATCTTAAGTGTATACTGAATTGATTAATTACGATGATCTCTAAAAGCAGTTATGATGACCTAAGCAACATTGTTAGACTAGAGGATAAAATTAGCATCCGTGTGTGAGAAGAGAGAAGTAACCAAGAAAGAAGACGGGGTCAATTTTGGGGGGTGCTGAAGACGTTTTATTCCTTATTCAAATATATGTGAAAAAAAGTACTTCATTGCATGTGCTGTGTGCTACAAATCACAGTTTTTGTTCTTTCCTGTTGCAAATTTTGGTTCTGACTCATGGCAGCATGATGTGTAACAGAAAGAAACATTGTCCACACCTTGACCTTCTTATTACCATTGGTATACCTAAATCACTGGTCAATCAGGGTGAATGGAGCCCAATAGTTTAATGGGTTAAACATTGGGCTGCTGTCTCATGAGCTATTCTGTAGGAGAAGGACGTGGCAGTCTCTACTCAGAAACACTAGAAATTTCAAATAAAATAATTCCTCACTTCCATTTGAAATGCTAAAGTTTAAATGACTATTTCTCTGTCAGGCTGCTATATTCCATAATTATCTATCAGCTTCTCAATTCCTTAATTCTACCCATACTTCTGTGAAGAGTGGCATGTAAATATATTAAAGGTACTCAAGGTAGAAAAAATGACTACCCAGTCATTTTCTATTTTGTCCTTCAGGTGTTCTGAGTGGAATTCAACTCACAGGTAGTGAGCGGTCTATGGGGATCCTAAGAGTCCTTTAAAGCAGAAGAGGGAGGAGGATGGGAAGGTCAAATAACAGAGATCTGAAAATTCATTCTTAAAGCTGGGGAATTCAGGGGCAAGTGATTGGGCTTTACATTGAGCAAAAATCCTCCTCTAAAAATGTTCTTTAAGAATTGGAAAGATACCTAGAGGTTAAAGCTCAGTATTAAGTTTGTGCTGCAGTCTTAATTGTGAAGGAAACTTTGGGGAGATACTTTCCCAGAGGTCATTAAACATTTGCATCACCTTTAAAATATGCGAGAGGAAATAACATTTGCTATGAAAGATCTTGTGCAGTGGTAGATTCTGGGAGTGACAGATCCATGTAGACTGACTTCTCTCGGCCATTCAATTTATGAAGCCAGAGACCCTCTAGCTCCAATTACTCACAAGGCAAAATTTCCTAAGGCAGCTGCGCTCAAATTTTCTCTAGAAGATACAGAAAAAATAAAACAAAACACAAACATGCTGGTGAGATTTTTTTTCTTTTAAAACCAATTGATCTATATAAAAAGTTAGTGGAAGATGACAATTCAATCAAATTTCTCTACTTTGGGACTGCATTAATATATTAGACTGTCATTTTTCTATGAGATGGCAGCAAGGTGAGGGCAGTGAGTTATGTTTTGTTTTGTCTTGGGCTCTCAGAAGTATGGGAAGGATTCAAGCATTAAGACACTGATTCAAGATTATGAACTGTGGTAGTATGATTAAGAAAGAGTTCATCAAAACATTAGCATTTAAAAAGGAAGAGTAGAATCCTTTTGTTTGAAAAGCACAGGTAGCAACAAAAGAAACCTACCGAGATGGGCATTGATCCCAGAAGAAAGCTTGAATCTTCTAGAAACATTTGGTATGGACAATGACTATCTGATTCAGGCTCCACATAAATGCCCAGTGATTGATGCAAAAATGCAAATAACATGCTTCATGATCTTCAAAAACTGCTATAATTGGACCTCCCACAAACCAGGCTCTCTCAGGAAGAATCTATTTCTTTCCATCAAGTTGATTCCAACATATTAAAGCAATATAGTACAGGATAGAACTGCCCCAGTCGGGTTCTGACACGGTAACCAGGAGCCCTTTCAGGGAGCATCATCATTATTACTACTACAACGACTATCATATTTTACTCAGAAGGGAAAAAAGGTGTCTCATGTACAAAAGCAGAGGGAGATAATAGAGCACGGAATCAGAATTGTAATATTATTACTTTTATTATGAGTACCACCTTATGTTGCACACCTATAATAACTTTTCCAATAACTGCCTTTGTACACAGCCTCATAGTTTTATAAAAGTGGATTGTTCAGGTGCTACACTTAACACCTGGAAATAGCCTATATACTGTATGCATGGATCTTAACGGGAAGCTTCAGGAGATGTGACTTCATTCAGGTAATGTTTCTAAATATTATCTAAGGTACCGGGTAAACCTATCCTAATCTGTAATAAGTTACATCTCTCAATACTTTTGAGGAAACGTGGTAAAAATTCCTTTACTCATAATGATCCGACATAACCCTTTATGCCCAATCACTCCTGGGGATCCACTAGAGTGAAATTACATGATTGAAGATGCATCATTTGTATTTAATACCAACCTCCTCTAAATCTTACCCCATTTAAATACCCCATTTAAATACCCCATTTAAATACCAACCCCATTTAAATCTTATTTCATTGCCGCCTTCTCCTTAAATATTTAATTCTTCACTATAGTTGGAATCAACTTGATGAGAAGAAGTGAATAAGACACGATGGGTGATATCATCCAGACTAGGAGAACCAATATAAATATGATGAAAAATGGGGAGTTATAAGGATATTGGAATGGTGAATGTGTATCAATTTTCAGAATGTAAATTGTAAGCTTCTATTAAACAGAAGGCAAACTCCCAATACATAAATGCGATTGTTACTATGTCTCCAAACACGGGTCAACCAAGTTCCATAGAGTTTATTTCAAATTATGTGAGTCAGAGGGTCACCATGGTCCAAAGGATATTCTTTGGTTTTCATCTTATTGGTTTTGTTTTTGTGTGGTTGCAAATATGTACAGCAAGCACACGAGCCCAAGACACACACCAGTGATATTCTTTGATTTGTGAATTAACTTGCCAGTAAAAAAGGACAGTCTCAAAAACTCACAGAGGCAGTTCTACCCTGTTCTATAGGGTCACCTCTGAGTCAGTGTTCATTCACTTGATGGCAGTGAGGTTTTTTCTTCAGAATTGCTCCTCCTTTATTAACCTACCACGGTGTCCTCTGGTGACCATCTAACTCTTGGGTTGCAATAGTCAATTTGATCCCATGATTTTTAAAAGAGAATAATGCTCAACATAAACATTTTTCTTAAATATTTTATCTACTATTTTTAAGGGTTTCCTCCCAAAGGGATTCATGGGTGGACTTGTGCATTGAAGTTGAGTATGTTAAATATTTTCAGTTCCAAATATCCCTTAAGGAAGAAATTCTTTCAAAAGCAGACAGTGCTATATAAGAACTAGGCAAATGTTTAAAATCAAACAAATGAATAACTAACAAAAAATAGCAAGAGAGAAGGAACACTAGGCTTGATGGATGGTTTAAGGGATTTGTTTCAATTCTAGGGACTATGCTACCTTAACTGCAAGGGATGAACAGATTTCTGTACGGTGACAAGATGGTCAGAATGTGTTTATTTCACTAGTCATGCCAAACAGCAGTAAACATCTATGTTGAAGTACTATGATTATAGCATTCTTTCCCTAAAATAGAAGTAATGTTGTGGTTGTTTTCATATTTTTCAGCCAAATCAATGATCTCTTTGGAACTTGTCCAGCTCAGCTAATCCCATGGAAAAGAGAAACAATGTAACTGTGTTCATTTTCTTGGGACTTTCTCAGAACCCAGTGATAGAAGAAGTTTGCTTTGTGGTGTTTTCTTTTTTCTATGCCATTATTCTTCTGGGAAACCTCCTCATCATGCTGACAGTATGTGTGGGCAACCTTTACGCAACCCCAATGTATTTCTTTCTTAACTATTTGTCTTTTGTGGACATCTGCTATTCCTCAGTTATAATCCCCAACATGATCATTGACTTGTTAGCCAAGAGTAAAACAATCTCCTATGTGGGCTGCATGCTGCAGCTCTTTGGGGTTCATTTCTTTGGGTGTACCGAGGTCTTCATCCTTATTGTAATGGCCTATGATCGGTACGTGGCCATTTGTAAACCTTTACACTATATGATCATAATGGACCAAGACAGATGCAATAAAATGTTACTGGGAACATGGGTAGGTGGGTTCCTACACTCCATTATCCAGGTGGCCCTGGTGGTCCAGCTACCCTTTTGTGGAGCCAATGAGATCGACCACTACTTTTGTGATATCCATCCTGTACTGAAACTGGCCTGCACAGACACTTACGTTGTTGGTATTTCTATGACAGCCAACAGTGGGACCATTGTTCTGGGGAGCTTTGTTGTCTTGTTAATCTCCTACACAGTCATCCTGGTGTCCCTGAGAAAGCAGTCAGCTGAGGGCAGGCGTAAAGCCCTCTCCACTTGTGGCTCTCACATTGCTGTGGTTATCATCTTTTTTGGTCCTTGTACTTTCATGTACATGCGCCCAGATACGACCTTTGCTGAGGATAAGATGGTGGCTGTATTTTATACCATCATCACCCCCATGCTAAATCCCCTAATTTATACACTTAGAAATGCAGAAGTGAAAATTGCAATGAAGAAATTGTGGGGTAAGAGCGTTTTCTTGAATCTAATGGCAAATAGTATGAAATAATGTCAGTTTTATTGAATGATTTCATTGTTTTTGGTAAACCCAACTATTAAATATTGGAAGCAATACTAACCTTACAGGTGGTTGAGAGAAATCAATGAAGAACTTGCTCCTTACATAGAAATGTATATTGATTATCATCATTAAATTTATTCTAATATTTCCTTATCAGTTAATTTATGAATATATGTAGATCAGGGAATTCTTATGAAACTCAAAATGCAAATATAATAATATTCAGCATTGTCATTTTCTCTTCTAGAACTGTGCCTATTTTCCTTAAATAAAAATTTATTTACCACTTATCACTACAATTAGTACATATTAAGTATTCAATATGTACATATTGTATGAACCATAACAAAAGCAATAATACATGAAAATTAGTAAGCATGTAAGATATAACAGGCTGATAAAAATCTTTAATCTTGTGAAAATGAATTCTAGAATTCAAGGAATGAGATGGGAATTGCATGAAGCAGGAAAAAAGATAAAACAAAGGTTAAAAATCAAAATATATATTTTCAACTTCTGTTCTTTGGGAGCAAAAAAGAGAAATACAAAAGAACTGACCCTTACTTTCTGCCCAATTCATTTTCTTTGTCCAAACACTAGTAAGATCAGGGTCAATTTTACCTTTTACAAGCCATTCAAGATGCTGCTGCTGACTAATTCCAATCTTCAGCTGGACTCTATAGCCAAGAATCCTGGTTAATATAAAATAGGTCAAAAGAAAATCTGAAGTAGTTGAATAAGAATAAACCATCTACTGCTGTGCTCTTATTCAGTTTCCATTTATCCATTGTCCATAAGTTAATTTATCAATAGGGGGATCTGATGCAGCCTACAGGAAAATGTCAATATTTTATGAATTCACCTATTTTACCCATGGGTCAGCAACTTTACAGAAAGCAGTAAGTCTCTTCCCGCTTCTTGTTTGACTTAACTCACCAGATTTCCTCCAGGTATTCCAGAGGGATCATTCTGACCAAATAAACAAAGGGCTTGTTTAAGTGAGCAGATAACTTGTCTTGGTTCACTACTTCTTTCTTCAGCTTGGGCTGCAAGCTAAAGGCTCAGTACTACTTTTGAATTGCAGATAAACATACCACTGATTTTCTCTCTGCTATTGTTTCATCTCCTTTTCCACAATTGTGATTATCCAGTTATTATGTGCATACCCTTGATGACAATTTTTGGTTGCAGCATGTGTTTGAGTGCATAAATATTTCTCATATATGGACCATATATTGTGGGTTGCATAAAAAATCCTTGATCTTTGTGAAAACACAGAATTAAAGAGAGGAAATATTTGTTTAAAAAAAAAAACCAGCAAAATTCAGCCCCGGTGGCGTAGTGGTTGTGCGCAGGACTGAGGCCCACTGGGATGGAGGTTCAATTCCAGCAGCAGCTCCACAGGAGCAAAGGCTGGGTCTCTTATTCCCATCACCAGAGGGCAATGATACCTCAAAAAACAAATAGACAAACAAAACCCAACAACACTTCTGAAATAGAAGCTATAGTGAGGATTTCCTGGGTCTGGGACGTTATACTCCCATGGTTCTTATCGCACATTAGATGTATACTCGATAGGTCTCTAGAGCTGTCCCTTTTCTTAGTTTTAAAATGAAAATGGTGAGTGTTTCTCTAGCTAGGTGAATCACCTGGAGAGATTTGCAAGCAGCTAGCAGGTACTGCTCCACAGAATTTCTATTTATTAGGACAAGGATCTGCAGTCTCTAAAAATTTGAATAGATAATAAGATCCCTTGTTGATTTTTATGCATTCAGTGATGGTGGACTTGCAGTCACTGAGGCGAGGGGATAGTTGGTGCTGTTACAGTGGGGAGGTCTGTATGTTCATTTGTGAGTCAATGAATGGAAAAGCTTGCATTTGCCTATATGGCCTATCAGCTCTTTTTTTTCTTTTTTAAAAATGTTTTTTATTAACTGCATTGGGGGCTCTTACAGCTATTATAACATTCAGTACATCATCTGTATCAAGCACATTTGCACACATGTTGGCACATACATTTCCAAACATTTTCCACTTGAGCCCTTGGTATAAGCTCCTCTTAAAAAAAAAAACTCCTTTTTACCCTCCCCCCTTTTTTAAAATGAATTATTTTATTGGGTATTCATATACCTCCCTTCACAATCCATACATACATCAATTGAATGCAGATCTCTTTTGCACACTTGTTGTCATCATCACTCTCAAAACAGCCTCCTTCCACTTAGGGTCCCAGTTCTACCTCCCCATATTTCCCGTCCTCACTCCCCACCCCCAGGAACCTTAATAATTTACAAATTGCTATTTCATATAATACACTGTCCAATGTATCCCTTCACTCACTTCCCTGTTGGCCATGCCCCAGAAAGGAGGTTATATGTAGATTCCTGAAATTAGTTCCTCCTTTTTGCTCCATTATCCCTCCATCCACCCAGAATCACCACTCCCATCACTCGTCCTGAGGGAATATCTATCCTAAATTCCCCATGTTTCTAACTCCCATGTACATCCCCCGTTCTATTCATACTTGTTTGGTAGAACCAGGAGCATGATCAGCTCTTAACACTAACACTGAGAGCAAAATGGAACCTACCTTCAGTAAGCCATGGTTTTAGAAGCATGTTGTTTTTAGGTGCTCTCAAGTTCATTCTGAGTCTTAGCCAACCTATTCCCAACAGAACTAATCACTCTCCAGACCTGCTTCATTCAAAATTGTTATATGTTTCAATGTGTTGTTGTAATTACCATGTAATTCCATCTGGTCAATTTTTTCATTGCCACCCCAATTTTACCAAGATGGAAGAACAATGTATTTTCCAGGCACTAGTCTCTCTTGACAGCATGCCCAAATTATGTGAGACAGCTTGTCTCCACCCTTGCAACTAAGGAGCACTCTGGCCATACTTCTTTCAAAAAAGATTTGCTTGTCCTTTTGTCAGTCCATGACACTTTCAATATTCTTCAACAAGATCAAAATTCAAATGCATCGATTCTCCTTTAGTTTTCCTTATGGAATGCCCAACTTTCACAAGTTTACAAAGCCATTACACATACCATAGCTTGGGTGAGGTGCACACTAGCCTTCAGAATGACCTCCTTGCATTTGAATTCGTTAAAGAGGTATTGTGCAGCAGATTTACCCAGTGTCATCTGAACTCTTAAATGATGCTTCTGTGAACACTGGTTATGAATATAAGCTACATGAAATCTTTCATAGCTTCACCCTTTTCTCCATGTATCATCATGTGTCATCCCTGTTGGTTCAGGTATAAGGATATGGGTCTTTTTTCATATTTAGTCATAATCCAGACTAAAAGCTGCAACCCTTGATCTTCAAGTGCTTCAAGTTCGCCTCATTTTCAGCAAGCAAAGTCGTCATCTGTATATTGCAGCTTAATAAGTCCTAGTCTAATCATGACGCTTCATTCTTCTTCATATAATCCAGTCCCTCATGATTTTCTCAGAATACAAATTAAATAAGTATGGTGAGAGGATACAACTATGAGACACACTTTTCCCGAAGTGATATCACATTGTTCTATTCACACAACTGTTTTTCACCCCTGCAAATGTTCTGAATAAGCACAATGAATTTATAACTGCATGGTCAGTACTTCAAACCCATCATCCGGAAGAGAGAACATGAGGCTTTGTGCTTTCATAAAGATTTACTGACTTGCTGTCTGAAGATAAAATGGGTGCATAAACAAGTATGAAGAAAGCTGATGGTTCCTGGCTATTAAAAAAAGTTAGCGTCTTGGGTATTCAAGCCTTTTAATTGAACAAGCAACCATCTATCAGGGATGCGCAAAGCCCACATGCAAGAAGCACATCAAACCTTGTGATCGTGAGGTGTTGATGGGAAGAAGTATCACAAGTTCAAAAACATGCAAGCAGCTTGATGTGAAGAGGCGTGGATGCAAGGGAGACCTAGATTCACCTGCAGGATGATTAGCATGTCCCTCTCAAAAGAGCTGCACAGACAGGTGACAGAGCTGGTGTGTCAAATGGCAGAGAGGAACCACGTAACTATCCTCTCACTCTTTAATATTTGCTCCCTGTACCAGTGAGGTTTAAAATGCGTTTTACCTCACTGACCCCGTCAGATCTGTGTATGTTCATGTGTATGTTCAGGATCACTCAGTACATAAAGGTCAAGATACATGAACCCTCAGAGACAGTGACCAGAGTGGTGGTTCCCCCAGGGTGCAGTAGGAGGGAGTAAAACGTTGGGGGATGAGAGCGGAGAGCATCTATGATTGAATAACCCCCCCCAATGGGATTGAACAGCAACATTGTATGTGAATGGATACATTGAAAAATGTAAGCTATGGCAACAAAACAATTATATATTTAAAAAATATTTGCAGTTTTGGAAATTCACAAGGGCAGCTCTACTGTGTTCCACTGAGCCACTATCAGTAAGATTTGATTGATGACAGTAATATTTTTTTTGATTGTTTAGAAAGTAGAACTTGGAAGTTTCTAGATTCTTAAAGTCTGGAATGAGGAACATATGAAATATATATGTGGCCACAATTAACTTTGCAAAGTAGACCCTATTCACAAAGTATTCTCACAGGACATGCCTACCCAAGGAGCTCAGACACTGAACACCTGTTTCCTTGGAAGAAATGACCAAGAATAATGAAAAAAAATATTTTCTACAAAGAGGAACTAAGCATGTCATCAATAACAATTTTCTCCATAGATTTATCATTACCTTTTAATATTATATGTCAGCATTATAACTGTGCTGTCCCCAGACAGGGGATTTTATTTGAGCCTGCAATGATAAAAGAAAATGACATTTCTTATTGTCTAGTTGAAGAAAGTTATTTTAAAAAAGAAAGCCAATGAAAAGGTGTGTTCCTGGGGCTTGTAACCATTAATTATAATTCTGCTTCCTGGAACAGCAAAAAATAAACTTAAATAAATTTCCAGGCAGTATGTACTTGAATATGTAGAGATCTCTTTCATACCCTTCCACATATAGTAATTTTTCACATCTATACATATCCACAACATTCAATATTTCTCACTTGCCAAGATCTCCTAAATTTCACTGTTATCTGTTCTTAGTCTTGTGCGGTGACCAATTTTGAACATACGGATCAAAAAAGAAAGATAAAACATCTCTTATTTGTGATCCATGAGTTTAGAAGAGCTTCTTCCACAGGATTAACGAGCTGACTTATCCAAGATATCAAAGGAAAACAAACAAACAAACGAAAATCAAAAATCCGTGGTCATAGAGTTGATTGTGATTCACAATGACTTAAAAGACAGAATAGACTCTTTATTGGGTTTCCGAGACAGTACATCTTTCTGAGAGTAAACAGTTTCATTCTTTTTTCTGCCAAGGAGACACTGGTTTGTTTGTGCCATTGGTATTTCAATTTGCTGCCCAACATACAAGATCTCCTTATCGAATGGCCAAATTGTAAAAGTGAGAATTGTCAGTCATGGTCTTAATATTAAAAAAAAAAACTTTTATATCATTTAATGAAATTTTTTTCCGGGAAACTTTTAGGTGGTATAAGCAGTTTATAACCAGCTGCTAAAGTAAAACTTTGACAGTGAGAATTTCATTGAAGAAGAGGTTTGACAATCTGTTTTCATAAAAAATACAGTCAAAGAAATCCCATTGGACTCTGCAGTGCATGGGTTTACCATGAATTAGAACCCATTCCATAGCAATGGGCCTGCTGTTCAGTTTGCTTGCTTCGTTTTAGTTTTCCTTTTGTAGGGTGAAATGTAAAGGGTCAAGTTTGAGGGAGTGAACAGCAAGGAGAGCAGATAACTTTGATTCTCTTCATAAGAGCCATTGCTATAACCTAGAAGTCCCTTCCACTATTTCTTCCATGGATCACTTTTAGGAAGGATCAACATAATATTAAACATACCTTTAGATTAGGGTAGATTCCCTTTGACATTCCTTTCATTCATAATTTTTTTTTAATGTAAAACATGGAAGGAAGCATGAAAAGAGAGTGCTACAGGGCTGGTCACAATCAGGGCCAGACTGACTCCCTCTCTGGAAGTGGGTGTGGCAGAGAACAGGTTGGGGGGAAAGGCCAGAATGCCACACCCACATAGAGAAAGGAGGACACAAAGAAAGAAAAAGGGAGCTGGTCCAGTCCCTACACTAGTCCTATCCCTGCACACCATGCCCAGAAGACTACGCCCCTGCGGGGACCTATGCCACAGGGAGACTGGGCAAACAACAACAGGACTTGGCATACAGAAGAAGAAATGGATAGAGGGAATTTCGGGCCTCATATTGTGGGGAAGAAATGTGGTCTAAGCCCCCAAAATGGACCGAATCAAGAAAGAAGCACTCCTGGATGTGCAGTCGGGAGGAGAGAACAATTGGACTGGTGGTTCCTGGGGGACGTGGTGAGTTGAGAGGGAGAGGGACATGGACAGGCTCTGGGATGGGGGAACAGCAAGTGATCTGGAATCGGTGGTGAGGATGATGTGGGAGGCCTGGTAGGGTCGAAGTAAGGGTAATGTAACAGAAAGGAAGTATTGAAACACAATTAAAGGCTGAGCATGATAGTGGGACAGGAGGAAGGCAGAAGGAAATAGAGGAAGGAACTAGAAGCAATGGGTACTTGCTGACAGATATACATGTAAATATAATCATATATTACAAGAAGAGAATAGATCCTCCATATATAGATGATAGATAGATAGATAGATAGATAGATAGATAGAGATAGATAGAGAAAGATAGAGAGGAGAAAGAGAGAGAAGAGAGAGTACTAAGGAAGAAGCTGGACCTTGGGCCCCCACAGACATCCCCTCAATGCAAGAACACTTTGTTCCATTAATCTAGTATTCCATGATGCTCACTGGCCCAACATAATCACTTAAGTCAAATAGGTCCATAACCAAATGTGGTGAAGAAAACCGATGGTGTCCAGCTATCAAAGGACATAGAGTCTGGGGTCTCAAAGCCTGAAGATAAGCAAATAGCCATCTAACTGAGAAGTATCCAAGCCCACATAGAAAAAAGCACACCAGCCAGTGTGGCCATGAGGTGTTGAAAGGACCAGACATCAGGCATCAAACAGGAAAGAAAATGTGTGTACGCCTTCTTAAGATGATCACTGAGGACATGTGGAGGCATGATATAACATCTGAGGGGGAACAAGTGATCATACAGCCCATAAACAGCAAAGGTCATCATATAAGAAGCACATCAGCCTTACAGAAGAACCATATATCAGGCATCAAAGAACAAAAATCATATTATGTGCCCACCCTCAAGATATGATTGCTAAAGACAAAGAGGAGCAGAGGCAGACAGAGTGGAGCAATCTGATGGTGCCTAGCTATGAAATTATAAAGTATCTGGGATCTTAAAGGCTTGAAGGTGAACAAATGGCCATCTATCCCAGAAGCAGAAAAGCCCACATGGAAGAAATACACTATCCTGTGTGATCAATTGGGGCACAAGAGATCAGATATCAAGCATCAAAGAACAAGAATCACATCACTACAAATGAGGGGGAGAGCAGGGTGGGGACCCAAAGCTCACTTGTAGACAATTGGACACCCTCTTACAGGGGAGTCATGGGGAGAAGACAGAACAGTCAAGGTGCAGTGAGGTGGCATAAAGCAAAAACTTTCCTCTAGCTCCTGAAGGCTTCCTTCCCCCAACTATCTCAGTCCCGTCTACCTTACAGATCCAGCTGGACTGGAGGAGGTACACTGGTAGAGATGGAAACTGGTAATACGGGGAACCCAGGAAGGATGAACCCCTTGGAGCCAGGAGTAAGAGTTGAGTTCCTGGATGGGTGGAAGGAAGGATAGGTTTGAGAGGGGGAGTCAATTACATGGATCCACACTTAACCTCCTATTGGGAGGACAAGCATTGGATAAATGGGCAAGGGGAGACACTGGGCAGTGTAAGATGTGACAAAAATGATAACTTATAAAATACTGAGGGTTGGAGGGGGAGAGGGAGCAAGGATGAAAGGGAAGGAATGAGAAGCTGATATCAGGGGCTCAAGAGGAAAAGCAGATATTTGGGGAATGATGATGGCAGCAGACATGTGAAGGTGCTTGGCACAATATATGTATTGTGAAAGCAATGTATGAGCCCCCAATAAAATGCTTAACCTCCCCAAAAAAACGTATTTTCCTAACAATAACCCTAACATAAATGATCTTTTAAGGATTTATTAAAGATACCTAAAATCCATGTTCAAACTGACTACTGAAACACTTGTCTCTATTCCAAGAAACCAAAAAACAAATTAAAAAAATTAGTAATTTGTTCATTGCTGGTTAAGATACCAAAATATAGATATATGTCATCAAATGCATAAAATAAGCACCAGCCCTAGACACTTATCCTCTCAGCTTTGGATATATTTATTCTAAATTGGATATTTTACTTTTCTAAATTGGAAACTCCTGGCAAGAAATATGTCTCATCAAACTGATGTGAAATCTAGACTTTTGTTTGCTCTATAACGATCTTTCCAGTCTCCTTTTCAATATACCCTTCCTCCTTTGAATACCAAGTACCTGGTCATTTTTAAGCAGACATTCACTCCCATTAAGGGGAGTCTGGTATATAGTAATCCTGTTTGAGGCAGTGCACACTTGGAATTTTGAAAAGGAAAAAATGTTGCTGAAAGCATTCTGCATCCTGCAGCTAATTTCCACAAATGTACCCACAGAGTAAATTGTGAATTCCTGGTACAGAAGTTAAGTAACACATTAAGTATTTATTACTTATTTTCTTTGTTGGATTTGTGGTCCTCAAGAAGGAAGTCCAGAAAGCATCCATTATAGTTTCTGAACCTGCCAAACTCAATGCAGTCTTACTGATTTTCTCACCTATTTCCCTGTATGTTTGGACAGAATATGGTAGGTGAGCTTATAGATGTTTTTCACAAGTCAGTGGATGTTTTGTACATGATGGGAATGCCCATAGGTAATATTGGTTTATGCCCACCAAATGGCAGAGTGGCCAGTCCTCTGATTTACTCACAGCAAGGGGTCAACAGGCAGTTGTACAGTGATAATTATTATTTATTATAACAATGATATAAAGATCATGAGAGAGAAAGGAACAATAGGAGTTACACATATATCTTTTCATGGTACATGCTCACCTCCACCCCGATAGGTGGTCCACATGGAGAGATAGGAGAAAGTGAGAGAATTTTTATTATCTTCTTATATATATCCTTCTCGGTGGGATAGCTGAGCCCCACCATTACTTGTCAGTGGAACTTCACAGGAGAGGGCTGTCTTAAGGGCTATATGGTGATACGGGAGTGGTAAGACCAGACCTTGGGCCTCTGGGGGTAGATAAACATTTCTGTTAGGTTAGGGGCCATTAACAATGACTCTTGAATCCTGCCCACTGGCTTCAAGGGAAGGGAGCCATCATCCTAACAGCAGGGCAGTTATTTATGTAGTGAGATAACACAAAGGCCTTAAGTAACTGGGAACTACAGGGAGTATAGCTAATTTAACTTCCATAACAAATTCTGGTAAATAGTTTGCCTAATATTTAGAGTATAATAATTGTGGACAAAGTCTGTCTTCATTCCACAGATTTTCCTTGTTTCTTAGTCTTGACTTTAATTCTCCACAATGTGACCGTCTGCCCAAACAGAGGGAAAGCAACATCACATCATGTAAATAGTGCTCTTTGCGTAGTGCAGTACTTAAATTATCTACTTGAAAACCATCTCTTTATCCAGGGGCTTTCTTAAACCTGGAGAGATTCATTGGGTGAGAGTTTTCCAATGTTGCCTTCATTCATAGTCCCTTTCTTAAGCTTGCTGACATAGTAATTTGTGTTTCATTTCTACTGGAAGAGCTTACTGAATCTTGTCACCCCCATCCCCACGGACCTGCCAATCCCTCTACTCGCTACCTTTCTTTGTACAGTGTTACAACTCCTGTACTGTATGACACATTGCAGAATTCGTTCTGCATTTTCATTGTCTTCCTTTTCATAAAATCCTGTTATCCAGTCCAGTCTCCATTTTGACGATTGCATTGTTGCTGAGACATTTTAAAAAAATTATTTGAACGATGCAAAAAAAGACATTCTATCAAAGTTTCTTCCGATTTTCCTAGTAAATCTTTTCTCATGTATATATTTTTCATGACAATTACAAGATGCTTTAGCTTGTACAATATCTGTTTTCTTTTCTTTATATACTGGATATTACGCTGGTGTATATGTTGATTGGGTGGTTGGTTCACTGGTTGGTTTTAGAATATTTCTAATTTGTTTTTTTTTCTTGCCTTCTCATTAAAGGCCTTTGTTCAACTAATTTTGGATCACTATTAAGCTTGCATGGGTGGGTCAACTAATTAATTTTATAATTCACTTCCTGAAACATTAAGAGATTGTTTGTATATTCTTGCCAATAGGTGAAATAAGACTTAGTTTACTTTTAGAATTTCGCATAACTAATTTCTCTCTGTCTTTCCTCATTATAATTATCAATTAATTATTTAAAATTTGGAAGTCATGAGAATTGCCATACATAATCTTTCTCAACCATATTTCCTATATGGAGTTTGCCACTATATAATATAAAAGGGAATATATAAACAAGTATTAAAATTATTCCATAAATTAGAGTTTTAGCATCTCCAAACACAGAAAATATGTGTCACCAAGTAGTCTTGACTCTGAATTTTAAATAAAATTATGATTAAGAAGTGCTAGCATCATAATTTTTGGTAGAATGTTTCATCTTCATTGAATACTATTACACAATAAATGTTGTCTTCACTGTATTAGAAAACCACACAATTAACTAGTTTTACTTTTACAGACTATTAGCAATGACAACTTCTGTAGCCCAGTGCTTACATTTGCTCCATTCACGATAAAGCAGAATACACAAGGGAAAATAATTCCATAATGTTTAATTTCATGATCAGCCACTTTATATTTTACACAGTTGACTAGTTCGCAGGCTTCATCAATTAATTGTGTGCTTCCTTTGAAAATAACATTGACACCAAACTTTCCTCATGGCATTTTTCATCTCTGTATTTCTCAGAGTAAAGATTAAACGATTAAACATAGGAGCAATGATGGTATAAAATAGTGTAAATATTTTATCTTCTGGGTAGGTGGTAGGAGGTCAAAGGTAAATAAATATTGCAGGAGATAAAAATAAGAGCACCACAGTGATATGAGAACCACAGGTAGACAGGGCTTTGTGCCTGCTGAGTGATTTCTTAAAGTGAATAATATAAACAAGTAAGATCCAAACAAGAGAACAAAAGTTGATAAGGCAACCATCCCTGAACTGGCAAGCACAAGAACACTGGTAATGTGGGTATCAGTAGAGGCAACCTTTAGTAAAGGGAAGATATCACAAAAATAATGATCAATTTCATTCGGACCACAAAAGGGTAGCGAGATTGCCATAAATAACTGTGTAAAGGAATGGACAGCCCCACCAACCCAAACAACAAAGACAAGAAGATGACATCTTGTTCTGTTCATGATGATCATATAGTGGAGAGGTTTGCAGATGGCAACAGAGTGATCGAAGGACATGGCAGTCAGAATGAAGACCTCGATACTGCCAAAGAAGTGCATGGTAAAGACCTGCAGCATGCAACTGCCATAAGAGATGGATTTTTTTTCCAAATAACAGATCGGTGATGAATTTGGGTGTGACACTAGAAGCATAGCAGATGTACAGAGAGGCTAAGTGACTGAGAAAATAGTACATTGGTTGGTTAAAAAGGGAGGTGTTTAGAATGGAAATAAGAATGAGAAGATTCCCAAACAAGAGAGAAAGCCAGCAAAATAGGAATAGAACAAAGCAAAATATCTGTATGTTCTTGTCATAAGAAAGTCCCAAAAGAATGAATTCTGAGATATTTCTCTGGGTTTCCATATTTATCAGTTTGTTATAAGATGTGAACAAAAGATTGAGTATCTGAAAATAAGACAGATGTGTGTTTGTATGAAAAATTAACATCATAATGACAATAATATCCAATGAGTAAATGTATTAGCCTGCAATAATATTAATATAAAGCATACTTTATTTATGAAATTAAACATGTTTCTGATTTTATAAAACTATTTGGAAATATATTTATAATGATATTAATACTGCATTTTTCTTTTTTCGGCAACCCACCCCATTGAAATAGCAGTCAAATAAAAAAGAAATCAAGCAACATATATCCCTGGGAAAATATCAATATGTATTGTAGTACAATTTTATTCAATTTTAAGAGTAACCCTTAAAGTAAAAGTTAAATTTCACCTTAATCATGAAGAAAGCATTGCTGTATTCTAAGCATATTATGTTCTAGTTGGTTCCTACCTTTAAACAACAGTGGAATCCTACAACAGTCTCACAACTCTGCTGAATTTGAGTCCATTATTGCAGCTAATGTATCAGTCAATCTCGGGGAGGCTCTTCATGTTCCATTTTTCACTGTCTCTCTTTAACAAGCATAATGTCTTATGACAGTAACCTTTCCCTTTTGATAACATGTCCCAAGTCTACAAAAGAGTTTTGCTGTTCTTATATCTAAGGGACATCCCAATTGTACTTTTCTAAGTCAGAGCAACCTGTTTTTATTTTTCAGTTCACAGGATGTTAAGTGTTCTTTACTAAAATAATCATTAAAAGGAGTGAATTACGCATTGATTTTTTTCCTTATTCATTGTCCACCTTTCATATGCATATAAGACAATTGAAAATGGCCTGGCTTAGATCAAGCCCACCTAAGCTTCCAAGTAATATCTTTGCTTCCAAGTAATATCTTTGCTTTTTAACACTTTAACTAAGTCTTCTTTAGCAGTGGGTTTGCCCATTTCCTATATTTCATTTGATTCATTGACTGTTATCTGATAGAAGATAATTGTGGGGGGGGAGTGAAATTCAATCTATAACACCCACCCTCCTCACTCCCCACTATGTTAATTATTGGTCCAATTGTGAGAAGTATTGTTTTTCATCATGTTATATATGATTCATTAGTGACTATCACCTTTAATTGTGATCAGTAAGTTCTCCCAACTCCTAGTCACTGTCACCAAGCGAGGTTGTGCCCTCTGAATATCCCAATCTCCCTCTGTTAGAGACTGCCCCTCTGCTGTTACTGTGTTCTTATTTTTTTTAATGGAACAAAAATTTTTATTAGTGCAAGTGAGGGGGGAGTACAGGTTGGGAACCCAAAGTCCATCTGTAGGTAGCAGACTTCTTGTTACAGAGGGGTCGCAGGAAGGAAACAATCAAGTTAAGATGCAGTGTAGCAATGATGAAACATCTGACTTTCCTCTAGTTTCTCAATGCTTCCTACTTCCCACTATCATGATCCCAATTCTGCCTTACAAATCCACCTAGATGAAAGACTATACACTGGCTCAGATAGGAGGTGGAAACAAAGGGAATCCAGGACAGGTGCTCCCTTCAGGACCAGTGGTGAGAATGGCGATACTGCGAGGGTGGAGGGAAGTTGGAGTAGAAAGGGGGAACCAGTTATAAGAATCTACATATAACCTCCTCCATGTGGTATGGACAATGGAGGAGTGGGTGGAGGGATACTTCAGACAGTGGAAGATATGACAAAATAATAATTCTTCTTTAAATAGTTTATATTCTCATAATCTTTCCTCTGAGTAAGTAAGATGAAAGGTTTCTACTCTGTTTCACACCTTTCCTGATTCCAAATTGAGAAGCAAGTCCTTATTTTGTCTGAATGATTATCTGTTGATCTATGTTTAGGGCTACAATGAGAAGACATGCTTTCTAGAATTTCATTCTTCTCAATGTTATCTGCAATTTGTTATCATCCACAGAATGAAATGCCATCACATAATCAATGATATACAGGTCTTCTTTGTTTTCAGGTAAGGTTCCCCTGACATCAGAAATGACATCCTTCATTCTACCTCCTCTTCTTAAACCTACTTGGTTTTCTGGCAGTGCCCTGAATACATACTACTTGAACAATATCTTTTTTTTATTTATCATCTAGAGAATTATTCTAATATGTGATACTAAGTTATTTTCTTATACTTTCCACATTCCATTGGAGCACTTTTCTTTGAATTACATATCAATGTGGTTTTCTTTCAACCAATTGGCTTGTTAGCTATTTCCCACATTTGTTGACATGGGCATGTGTTGTCTGCACATTTGCCTGATAATTTAGTTAATACAAAAAAACTTTTTTTTGCAGATTTTTAAATAGGTGGACACCTTATCTATACATTCAAAAATCACTTATACAGCATGATTTGGATCACCTTTCTTGAATTATATGAGAATGAGTGTTCAGGAGATTCAAATATGGTTAAGACAACCGTCTAAATGACTCAATTTTAGTATGTCTGGATCTTAGTCTTCTTTGTCATGAGTATAAAAATTGCAAGTTGCCTTTGCTGTTGTTGGGTGTTCATTGAGTCTTCTGAGATTTGTAGATATCCTAAGCCTAGGAGAACAATGCTTGCCCTATGTGCATCATCTTCATGCTATCTTAAGGACACTGTTATAGTCACTGTGTCAATTCTTGTCTTGAAAATCTTTGGATTTTTCTCTGATTCTCTCATTTACTTTTCTAGGAAGTAGTATCTCCAAATAACAAGTCTAGTGAACGTGAGATGAACTCTTGCCATCCTTGAGTTTAAGAACATTCTAGCTGTACTTCCTTTAAGCAGACTGGTTTTTTCTTTTGAAAGTACCATGCTAAATATTCTTTGATCAAATCAGGATTCAAAAGCCTTAATTCTTCCTCAGTGTCCTTATTCCTTCTCCAACTTGCCCATGCATATCAGAAGATTGAAAATACTAAGGCTTGGGTCTGTCACACACTAGCTCTCAAAGTGAACAATGTAGTTTTGTTTATGTGGAAAATGTATACAGCTAAAGAATATATTTCAGTTAAAGATGGAAGTGATAGCAATAAATGTGATAGCAAAGAAGATATTTCATTTAAAGTTTGAAGCAATAGCAATAAAAGTAGTTGCAAAAAGATTCTCTTTTCTTATCTTTACCACATAGGTTAGGGGGGAAGCTCTAAAATAAGCAAACATTCAAATCTGTAAAGGTAAAGGAAAAGTGTTTTTTTTAGAATTATGATAGCTTCTTAAAGAAATTGGTGTTTTAATATTCCCTTATGGAAGAGTCATGGGAATGAGATCAGCCAGTCAGGATACAGTATAGCACCAAGGAAACATACAATTTCCCTCGAGTTCTTTAATGCTTCCTCCCCCCACTATCATGACCCAAATTCTATCTTACAAATCTGACTAGACCAGAGTTTGTACACTGGTACAGATAAGAGCTGAAAACTCAGGGAATCCAGGACAAGTAAACACTTCAGAATCAATATTGAAAGCAGTCATACCAGGAAGGTAAGGGGAAGGTGGGAGAGAAAGGGGAACAAATCACAATGATCTACATTTCTCAGTATAAGACATGGAAAAAATAATAATTTATAAATCATCAAGGGTTCACAAGGAAGGGATGGTGGGTAAGGGAGGGGAAGAATGAGAATCTGATACCAAGGGTTCACATAGAAAAAATGATTTGAAAATAATGATGGTAACAAATGTACAAATGTGCTTGACACAATAGATGAATGTATGAATTGTGGTAAGAGTTGTACAAGCCCACAATAAAATGACTTTTTAAAAAAAGGAAATTGTAAATAAACGCAACCAAGACAGCTTTTCATGAAGGCTATTTGTTGCATTACTAAATGACTGAAAGGCTCATATATACCACAAATCTTTTGATTGAAGAGGGCACAATAACCTAAAGGAGAAGAGCATATGGAATAAGAAGAATAGGCTTCTAAGGACTGTTTTATTCAACTATAAAGCATACTCACTGGAGCATGTGTTCTTTCTAAAAAGATATAATAGACTTCTACTAAGTTTATCTGGAAAACATTCCATTCAGTATTATATAAATCAAAATCTGCGCAACTGATAATCTTTGACTATGAAGAGAGAAAAGAGATTGCACGTGTGACATTTTAAAAATGAGCCATTTTTGAGAAACTCATTTTTGAGTTCCATTTTTTTACTTATATTCAAAATTTTGCTATATCAAAGCCTCCACTTGTTGCTACAATGGATTCACTTTCAAGAAATAATTATCAGGTGGAAAATTTTGTAGTTAAATAGATGCTAAGCTTTGGCAGAGTGGAATTAGGAGGCCCGGTTTCATAGTGTTTAAGCACTTGGTGGCTAACGGAAACGTCTCCAGCTAAAACCTCCCAGGCACTCTGAGGGACAGAGGTGCAGCCCTCTGCTTCCCAGATACTGGTAGGCTTGGAAGCCCAGTGAGGCAGGGTGTCCAATAAGGTGCTATGGTCTCACTGTGTGTCATCGCCAACTCAACAGCAAGGGGTTTTAGTAGTTTCTATGTGTCTGTTAGTTCCTTTACAGAACGGATGCAAATTCTTAGTTCTTGAGAAGGTATAATTTTGATCTTCCAAGTGCATATATTTAGCTAAACAAATGTGTTTTAAAAGCATTATTGTATTAACAATTTCAAAGTAAAAATGCTTGATTAAGCTGCATTGATCTTCCAGGAAGTAATAAAAGATAAATGATAAACATTTTTGATGGAGTGATTAAAATGATCTAGAATTGATTGTGATGGTGGTTGCATATTTTGCAAATATATTAAAAATAATTGCACAGTATACTTTCAGGGGAGTAACTATATTGTGTATGTATTCTATGTATTTTTAAATCCATTGCAATTAAAGAGAGAGATTGGAACCAAGAGGGGGTTGAGAAAGAGCTCAGAATCAGCTAGCCAAAGTCTGTGGATATAAAAAGAAACACAACTCACTGCTGCCAAGTCCATTTTGACTCTTGGGGCTGCACAGGGCAGAGGAGACCAGTTTCTGTGTGATGCTGAGGCTGTCACTCTATCGGGAGTAGCCATCCCTGTCTTTCTCCCATTCCATGGACATCAGGAACTAGATCTTCTCATTCCCTTGCACCTGGGGCTACGCCCCGTGCTTATGAGTTAATTGGGATATGGGTGAGGGGTGGAGGTTTGAAGGAGTAAGGGATGAGAGAAACTGATCTGAATCTTCATGAGAAACAAAGACTATTTAAAATAAGTTTTTCACATCATCTATGCATACCAGGGTAATTCTGAAGTGATTAAAACAAATTCAAGCTACCTGCTTATTTTCTAGGCAATCATAGGTATTTAATACAAAATAGTTTTTCAGACCCGTTTTGAATGGGGATATGCTATTATGATCATTACCTTAACTATATCATCGGAGACAATAACAACATTCAGGGCAATCAGAAATAGTGTTAAAAGAACAAGTAACAGTTATTAGCCTTAGACATAGAAAATGGTCTTTGAAAGATGTGAACTCATTATTTCTGAAATAGTAACTTGTCTACTTTTGCATAAGTGGCAAGAACAGGAAACATTAAAGGATATAAAATAAACTGAACAATGGTCTATTTGCTTATCTTCTCAGAGTTCTTTTTCACAGCTTTATACAACTGGAATATTAGGGCATAATTTAAAAATATATTGAAAAATACATGAGGTCAAATTTAATACTCCATTTTCTTTCACAGCTGATGTCACATATATTATTTCACATTTTCATCTTATCTTCTTTGAGTGAGAGATTCGTATACAAACTTCTTAGACTTCCACATACAAATATATTTAAGTAAAATAAAGAAATAAGCAAGTGGAAAAAACAACAAAAATATTCTCTATGAATTTATTGGGTCACTGATTAGTTAAAACTTCAATTTGGACAATTTGTGAGGTAAAAATAAATTACTCTGATGTTTAATTGACTAACTTAGGGAATTTATTAATGTGAATTAACAACATTTTTGCACTAATTATATATACATGTGTATTTTTAAATGATTACTTGATTTTCCTGATAGTATAAGTAACACCTTGCAGGTTTCTTTGATGTTATTTCAGTAGAGTAAAATAGATTCTCATGAATAAAGTATAATATTCACTAGAGGTGAATTTCTTCCACTGATTTGACAAAATAAAATGCAATCAACTTACCTTAATTGAAACAGATAGATGCAGTCTATTGTAAGATGACATGTTTACTGAAATATGGAATGTTCTTCATTATTGCAGAATTATAGTATCAGCAAAGTTATTGCTAAAAGAAAATATATTAACACCAGATTCACTGACTGCTTAAATATTCCATTCATTTTTGTGTCACTGCCCCCCGATGAAATTCTGCCTAATAATAATGTAAATTTTTACCAAGAGGATTTTCACACTAATGGAATTTACTTTATGGTGCAAGAGAACTGTATGCCATTATGAGAGAAAATCGAATAACAGCAGAGAGCATGTAATCAGTCAAAAATATGACTGGTGTGCTCTCCTCAAATGTAAGCAGCTCAATAATTCACTACCTATGGAGTTGAAGTGTCCTCTAGAATAGTTTTAGGCTGAATCTGGAAGCATTTCCCCATGAGGTACCCTCTCAATTCTCCTGTAGTACATACTTTTGGGGGGTGAGTGGGTAATAAACAGTCACCAGTGAGCCATTTCAATACACTCTAGGCTAATTTGGATATATATATATGTGTGTGTGTATATGTATATATATATTATCTAAAACTCCCTAAGATATTTTACCCATTTGCAAAGGAAGTGGAATTTACATACCCACTTTAATCCTCTGGGATGCAAGGGGAGGAAGATCTTTGGTCTATGGGGGTACAATCCGGCGTGGGTGTGTGAATGTAGATTTAGCCAAAATTAAAATCTCCTAAGACCATAAAGTACTTTGAAATTTTTGCAAAATAGAACACTCCATGTAAGTCTGGGAAATCGTCTATATAATGTCTATGCTCAAAAGAAGTCTATTGGGAAGAGCAGAACATAAACCTGCCTGACCCTGCAGGTATGAAAGATCCATGGGTTCTATTCTCAGATGCATTTCTCTGCCAAATGGCACTAACTGCTGCTCATATTACTGCCACTGGAACAAGAGGACATTATCTGGTAATAATTTAACTTTCCATGTTTAAATTGGCTTCATTTAGGAATACTTTTTTGGAGGTCTCCACATGCCTGCTTCACACAAATGCAATTAATCTTAAGGGGAGCAAACCATCACATCTTTCTCCTTTAAGGCCTCTGGGTGGGATCAAAGCCCCAGTTAGCAGCCAAGCACACAATGATGATGTCACCAAGGTTCCTTGTATAAAATAAATAGACCAATAAAATCAGCAAGATCTTGAATGGGAACAGAAAAAAAGGATGAATGCAGCTGGAGTAAAGGTTGAAGAATAGGAGAAGAATAGAGAGGGGAGGGAAGGGATCAGGGACAGAAGAATAAATTACATTCTTTGGCAAGTACACTTGGTAAGAAAAAAGTTAATGACCTTAAGCAAAAAAAAACAAAGAAAGAAATGAAAAGTCAACATGTTATTATCATTACCTTTCAGTTCGCTCTCTTATATTATGGAACACAGTTGAAAAAGGTGTTTAAACACATGCTCATTTTCACACATTGGATGACAAGCAGCCTCTCTCTCAATGTAACTTAATAGAAACACTCAAATTGTTTAATAATGTTGGGTAATGGAACTGTCTCCTCATATTTATATGATAAGAATTAAGGTTGCAGCTGGACATTGGGCCTCAATTCAAGTATTCCCTTAACACATGAACCCTTTGTTGTAACAAGCCAGCACTCTCTGGTGCCCACCTTCCTGACAAGATCACTGAAGACAAAATGTGTGCATAAACTTAGGTAATGAAGATAGCTTATAGGATATGAAAAGATATGGCATCTGGGATCTTTTAAAGACTTGAAGATCAATGAGTGGCCTTCTAGCTCAGAAGTAAAAAAAAACCTGAATGGAGGAAGTACACCAGCCTGCGTGATCACGAGGTGTCAGTGAAATCAGGTATCAGGCATGTAAGACCCAGAATAAAACCATACCTAATGTGATTGAGGGGGAGCATCAAGTGGAGCCCCAATGCCATTTATAGACAATTGGACATCCCTTCACAGAGTGGTCACAGGGAAGAGAGAAACCAGTCAGGCTGTAGGGTAACACAGACGAAACACACAAGTTTCCTCTAGCTCTTTGGTGATTGTTTTACCCTACTGTCATGACCTCAATTCTAATTTACAAATTGGATTAGACCACAGTGTTCACATTGTTACAGATAAGAGCCTGCAACAAGGGGAATCCAGGACAGATAAACCCTCCAGGGTTCAACAAGCAGAATAGAGATACCAGAAAGATTAGGGAAGGGTTGAAATGATCACAAAAATCAACTTAGAGCTCCCCCTGAAGGGTACAAAAAGCAGAAAAGTGGGTGAGGGGTGATGGAAGATGATGTCAGATATGGAAAAATAATCTATAACTTATCAATGGTTTGTGAGGAAGGTCGGGTGGGGGAAGGATGGGGGAGAAGCAGAGAGTTGATATCAGGGTCTCAAGTGGGAAGAGAATACTTTGAAAATGATAGTAGTGGTATATGTGCAAATGTGCTTGACACATTGGAGGAATGTATGGATTCTGGTAATAGATGTAAGAGCTCCCAATAATATTATTTTTAAAAATACACAATCAACTTCTGGAATGAAATTCTTAGAGTACATTTTCTGGTTTAGAACACTCTTCTTAGAAAAATAATAATAGCAAAAATAGCATGTATGTTTTGATAGATAATTGGTATGCTTAAGATTGTAATATAATTTTATGATGCATCAAGATTTTTTAGTGGCACACAATAATGAAGCACACAGAAATTTCTAAAGAATAAACACACTGTTCAAATAACTCATAAATTCAAGTAGCAAAGAGTGGGTATTTCCAAGTTTACATCTTCTGCATTTTGAATGTCAAGTCACCTGGAAAAAAGAAAGGACCCCAACACTTCAAAATTAGAGACCTCATTATACCATTAGTCTTAAATAATTGCTGTCTACCTACTTGTACAGTGAAATTTAGGCAATCCAATATTTCACTTTTTAAACATGGGTATCATTTTAAAATGTATGTAATCAATCTAAGGACACAATTATTTATCTTAAGTGTATATATAATAATTTAAAGTGCCATTCTTTCTCTCTCCCTATCTAAAATAAGAGGGAAAGAATAAGCACTTGTTACTGACCCACACAATGGTTAAGATACCAACACCATAGTTAAGAACCAAGAAACTATTATGAAGCAAATTACTCTCATAGTTCTATTTTTTGAATACATAATAGATGCTTACTGAAAATTGAAGACACATTCAAGTGAAGAAATTATACTGTCTCACTCTAACTTGTCGATGCCAGTCCATTTCATTGCACTAACACCATTTTTCCTTTTACAAGTTCCAATTTTCATAGATTCATACTTCATATATCACAATTTTCAATTATTTATAGGTCTTTGTAGTCATTCCTTTGCATGTGAACTCTTGCCTCAGCAGCAAATGAGAGTCTCCATATGCTTATCCAGGCTTTACTCCATCCACATCTTCTAGGATGGTATCTGACAGTGGTGTGTTGTTATTCTTAAGGTTGTCAGTGGCTTATTTTTAGTGGCTTCTTCATCTACTTTATGCTGTCTGGCCATTTGGCTGAAGCCTGCTCACTTTGGGAGACTCTGCTGGCATTTGAAATATCAGTGACATAGTTTCCAGCACCATTGCAACACAGAGGTCACCACAGTACAACAAGCAGACACATAGTGTTTCTTATGAACAAATGCATTTGGTGTATGCAAGTCGGAACATAAAAAACACTTTTCCTCCTGAAAATATATTAAGCTACTTTTCAGTTTGAAAATGGCATCGATAAAAGAAGCAAACTGCAATCACTAAAATAAACAGATATTTAGAGTGCACACTTTCATCTGTTTCTTCTTTGTGTTTTGTGTCTTAAGATGTCTGCGGTTACAGTAGTTTTCTTCTTGTTTTCAATTAATATGTATATATTATCAGTGCATAGTTCAATCACATGAAGGAGAATTGTAAAATTGCTACCACAGTCAGTTTCCAAACATTCCAAACATTCTTTTTCTATATGGACTCCTTGACATTGTCTCTCTTTTACCCCCTGTCCACCACTGACTCCATCTCTCCATCCCAAATCCTTATTCTATTTGCTTTCTCTATGGTGTCATCATTCCTGGATTCATATCTTGAAAAGCATAAAAGCAAATGACAATTTCAAGAGGGTGACCTCCCACGGCTTGACACTTTTGAGATCCATCCTGACATGGACAAGCAAAAGCTCAACAGAACAATACAAACCAAAGACAAAGACCACTTAGGCAAGAGATCGGGCCCAACATGCATAGGAGGGAGAACCTATTGAAAAATTTTAACTGGACCAGTTCTATTTATGTCTTTGACCTTTATCTTCATCTCTCAAAAGCTCTCTGTTTCGTCACCACAACCCTTTAGTGACTGATGTTAATCTCCTTCTTACATGTGGTCTTATTTGAAACCTCACTTCGATGGCTGCTTGTTTACAAACAAATCTTTATGACAACAAAGCACTATTTTATCTGCTAGTCAGGAGCAATTTCCATTCTTGACCACATTTTGGAATCACACCCATATCGTCTGTGCTTTCTTCCTGTGCAAGAATATTGAGCGTGGCCATGACCGAGAAACTATAGTCTTAAGTTAGAGCAGCAGTTCTCCACCTGTGAGTCATGACCCCTTCAGAGGTGGAATGACCCTTTCACAGGGGTCACCTGATTCATAATGGCTGCAAAATTACAGTTATGAAATAACAATGAAAATAATTTTATGCTTGGAGGGGGTTAGCACAACATGAGGAACTGTATGAAAGGGTTGCGACATTAAGAAGATTGAGAACCATGAAGTTAAGCTAGGATTTGGTGCAATTTCATTTCTGGATATATGGTTTTATTTTCCTTTTTATACCATTGCCTAGTACAATCTTGTCAAACAGAACTGTATAATTGTTTCCATAATCATTTTCATCACATAATTTTCCTTCCTGGTCTCTTCATACCATCTTCTTTTGACCTTCCCCATTACTAGGAAGGAACTTCCTCCCCCCACCCACCCCCCGCCTCCCCAACCCCCAACCTTGCCCTTATTTTATTTGCTGTTCTTATAGATGTATCAGTCATGGATTACATTTACTGAAAAACAACACAACTTCTGTATGGAGACACCCCCCCATCACATAACACCTCTGAAATATACCCTGCTATGAATATATAAATGACCAAGTGAAATAGAATGTCCACCACCCATTTGCTCAAAGGATACATATCTTAATAGAGCACCTGGAATATTGATAAAGCAGGGACCTTGATTGTCTGACTATCCACAGTTCACAGCTGTGGGGACAGCTGTCTTCTGCTTTGTCAGAAACCATGTATTTTCCAACTTAACTCCTCAGGTTACAAATGTGTCTGAGTTCACTTCATCCAGTAGAGTTTCTGCTTGAGATCTCACTGGCATAAGCCGCTGAAGCATGCTGTATGTCCCGAAGAGCATCATGCCTGGTTCCCCGTGAGTCCTGACATCAATGTGAACCATTCATTGCATACCACCAAAGTCACTGCTCTGGTGCCCCCAAAGCATTTTAAGTCATTCTTATCCCACATGGACATAGGTCCTCCCTCTTTTCCTAACACCAGATATTTCATGACTTCCTAAAGATGTGACTTGTCCCTATACCACCGCATCCGCTACAGTATTTGTGGTTCTCAGTTTTTTTAATTGGACAGTAGTTATGGTGTTAAGTTGTTTTGATTTGAGTTTCTTATATGGCTAGCGACCTGGAGCATTTCCTTGTGTGTTCATTTGCCATTTGAGGGTCACCCTTTGTGAATCATCTGTCCAGGTTCTTTGTCCACTATCTCGTAGTGTTATAGATTTCCTTCTTGTACTTTTATAAAATACTAAAGATTTCATTAGTAACTTCTTGTCTCTTATGTGATTACTAAATATCTTCCCCCAGTCTATGGGCTCTCTTTTTATTCTTTTAATGAAAGCTTTCTATGTACGCCAGTGTTTTATTTTATTTTATTCATACATCTTCTTATTAAGGTCTCTTATAGCTCTTATAACAATCCACACATGAATTAAAGCAAACTTATTTGTACATATACTGCATTATATTTTTCAAAACATTTTCTTTTTGTTTAAGCCTTTGGTATTGGCTCCTCTTTTCTCCCTCCCACTGTCAAGAGCCCCTGATAAACTGTAAACTATTTTAGTAGGTCTCACTCATCTATTTTGTCTTCTATGAAATACTTTGTCTTTGTTATTTCTGAAAGCCTGTGTATGCCATGCACTAGAGTTCTTGTGTCTGTCCCAATTTTCTTATTGATGATCCTGAGAGCTTTGGGTTTTACATCGAGGTCTTTGATCCACCTTGAGTCTACTTTTGTGCACGGTGTGATGTATGAGTCTTCCTTATTTGTCTGCAGGTGGATATCTAAACTTTCCAACACCATTTATTGAAGAGGGCATCTGCTTCCTATGTAATGTTGCTGGGTCCTTTGTCAAAAGTCTATTGTCTGTATGCACATGTTTTCATTTCTGGGTCTTCTGCCCTGACTCATTGGTTCAGGTGTCTATCATTATATCAGTACATTATGAGACTGCTTTGACAACTGTGGTTGTCATGTAGGTTTTGAGGTCAGGTACTGCAAGAGCACCTACTTTGTTCTTCTCCAGGTGCTCTTTGTCTATTCTGGGCTTCTTGCTTCTTCATGTGAAGTAGGTAATCAATTTTTCCATTTCTTTGAAGAACGTTGGTGGAATTTGGATTGAGATTGCATTGAATTTGTAGATTGTTTTAGGTAGTTTTAAGCATTTTCTCACTGTTGAGACTTCTCGTGTGGTTTCTTGTGGGAAGCTTCTGTAGTTTCCTTCATGCAGGTTTTTTTTGGGGGAGGGGGTTTGGTTAGGTCTTTTTCTAGGAACTTCAGGAAAAGTGTCTTTTGATGGGCTATTCTGAATGGTAATGTTCACTTGATGTGTTTGTGTGTGTACCTGTCCCTGGTATATAGAAATTCATTTGATTGTTAGTGTTGTATCCTACTAATCTATTAAACTCCAGCAATCCAACTGTGGACACCTTAGGGTTCTCAATATATAAAGTCATATTGCCTGGAAATAATAAACTTTCACTTCTTCTTACCCACGTGTATTCCCTGGACTTCTTTCTGCTGTCTTAGAGTATTAGCTAGGACTTTCAACACAATGCTGAATAATAGTAGGAATACACTTGTTAGGTTCCCATTTTAAATGGAAATGTTTTCAGTTTTTCTCCATTGAGTGCCATTTGGGTTATTGGTTTTTTTGCATATGACTTTTATTTTAATGGGGAGTTCCCCTTCTAGTTCAATTTCTTGAGAGATTTTATTATGGGTGTTGGATGTTAACAAATGCTTTCTTTTCTTCAATTGTTATGGTCATATGGTTTTTATTCTTTTTCTTGTTAATTTGGTGGGATATATTAATTGTTTTCAAATGTTGAACCATCCCTGCATGAATGAATGAATCCCAATTGATCATAAATTTTTTTGTTTGCTTTTTTCCTTATGTGTTGTAGGATTTTACTGGCCAAGATTTTGCTGAAGGTTTTAGAATCTATGTGAATGTTAGATGTCAGTATGAAATTCTCTATCCTTGTGGGGTCTTTCTCAGTTTTTCATATCAGGGGTATGCTTCTTTCATAGAATTAGTTTAGGAGTTTACTGTCTCTCTATGTTGGTAGTTCTTGACTTGTGGGTTGCAACTCCTTTGAAGTTTGAATAAACCTCTCACAGGGGTTGCCAAAGACCATTGAAAACATATTACTGATGGCTTTAGGAACCCAGACACAGATTATCCATTCTTCTTCAGCCAGTTCCACCCACATGCAGATATACCCACAGATGAGTCCTTAGCATGAAGACTGATACCCATGCTACACCATGCTTCAGAACAAGATTTCATTTATTCATAATTAGAAATAAATATTTCACAATATAGAATTACATATTGTTTTTGTGATTAACCACTATGCTTTAATTAGGTTCAATTTGTAACAATGAAAATACATTCCACATATCATACATTTACATGGGGATTCATAACAGTAGCAAAATTACAGTTATGAAGTAACAATGCCAATAATTTTATGGTTAGGGGTCTCTATAGCATGAGGAACTGTATTCAAGGGTCACAGCATGAGGAATGTTGAGAACCACTGCTCTATGTTCTAGAAAAGTGTGTGTAGGATTGGTGTCAGCTCTTATATGAATGCTTGATAGAATTGTCTTGTGAAACCATTGGACTGGAGCCTTTTTGGCCGGGCATTTCTTGATAACCTTATCTATGTCTTCTATTGCTATGGTTCTGTTCAAGTTCTTAATGTCCATATACATTAATTTGGGGAGATTGCTTTTCTAGGTATTTGCCCACGTTCTCCAGATTATTAAATTTGTTGAAATACAGTCTTTCACAGACCTGCATTATGGCTCTTTTTATTTCCTTGGAGCCTGTTGTGATTTCCTGTTTCCCTCATTTATTGACATCTGCATCTTCCTTTTCTCTGTTAGGTTTGCTAACAGTGTGCTGCTTTTGTTGATTCTTTCAAAGAACCAACATTGTGCTTTGTTAATTTTTTCCATTGCACTTCTGTTTCCCAGTTCATTTATTTCCGCCCTAATTTTTATGATTGCTTTCCTTTTCCTGTTGGAAGAATTACACTGTTGACCCTGTTCTCATTGTTGGAGATGCGGTGGTAAGGTGCTGACCATGATTATCTCTGCTTTTCTCGTGTGTGCATTCCTTGCAATAAAATGATCTCTAATAGCTGCCTTTGCTCTGCCCCTTACGTTAGGGTTAGTTCCAGAAACTTCCTGTTTTCCTCTCTAATTTGGATTACTACCCAGTCTTTTTTCATTACTGTGCTGAGTTTCTAGGTGTTTGTGGTTGTTTTTTGTTTTATTGTTGATTTCTAGTTTTATGGTGCTTTGGTCAGAGAAGATGGATTGAATGAGCTTCCTGTGTTGCTTTTTTAAGATTTCTTTATGTTCCAGCATGTGGTCTATATTTGGACATGAGCAAGAATAATGTGAGTTTTTGTTTATTTGCTGTTGGTTGGAGAGCCTTATACATTTCTGGTAGGTAAAATTTTTTGATTGTGTTGGTTTTCTTTTTCTTTTTTCTTCCATTTTGATCCGTTTTTCTTTGAAAGTGGTATATTGAAGTCACCTACTAATATTGTTGATCTACTGATTTCTCTTTTCATCTCTTTAAGTATTTTATTGATGAATTTTGAAGTCTTTCATTCTGTGCACATATGTTTATTGTTTATGAATTCTTGGTTTATTCATGCTTTGAGCATTATGTAATGCACAATATTACCTCTCTGGTCTATGGGACAGGCAGAACTTCTCCTATGATTTTTCTAGACTATTATAAGAGTTTAAGAGGAGAAAGTCCCCATTTTCTGATTCCCAAAGTAGTGGTGGTTTAGTGCTTTAGAACTTGCAAATCACAGTGCAATGTGTAATCACAATGCCACCAGGACTACCAAGGCCATTAAAATAACAGCTGGCATAAGGCACCCCTTACTCAGAGGCTAAAGGAAATGGTGGCCTGGTAAGGCCAGGCAAGATCATATCCTGCAATTTTAGATAAACTAGGATATGTGTAGTTTTAGAATAGGTGATCTAATGGGCCCTTGATAAATGCTTGTATAAATAAATTCTTAATAATCATTGTGAAACCTGCCTTCCTAGAGCATGCGTAGTATCGTGTGGTTATTAAAACATCTAATTCCTTCCTGTGACATTATAAAAAACCTTCTAATCTCTTCCTGTGATTATTACAGAAACCTGTTTCCATTACATAGTTTAATATGCCTCTCAACAAAAAAAGATTTCTTGACTTTTATCAGAGTATTTAAGCAGTTTGGTGGTAGCAGATCCCTTTGTTTCTTCCTGACTCAAATATCAACAATGAACTTTATCTATGTCTTTGATTGAAACAGTGGTAGGAATTTCTGTAAATTGTTTCTTGGCATCATGGTGCCCTAGAATAATAGAGCAGAAGTCTAGGGAAGACAATGAAAGTTCAAAATTGATGTGCAAAGCCCCAATGTGTATTAATCCTACACTAAATTCCTTATGATTATTAACTAGGGATCAGAACAATCTTGACTCATGCACAACTGTTAGAAAAATGAATTATCTCCTCTCCCTCTCCAACCACTCCAGGGTGGATTTTCTTTTAGAACATGTCTGGGTGTGTCCTTGATGGAGATTACCATACTGGAGGAGGACAGTGGGGAGGGAGTCAGGGAGTCATGAGTCAGACTTAATAAGTCTTACCCTGATTGCCTTGATTGGAAGCTTGTTCAGTCCTCCATATGAGAAGGGTACACCCCCAAGGAGGCTTCATCACTTAGTGATCTGATTGACAGTCTGGATATGACCCCACACTTTTATATATCTTCTAGTTGGCATAAAATCATCAAAATGTACTTTTAGACAAGTTCCTTTGTGTTTCATGCTTTCTTTAAGTAAATGCTTGACTCCAAATCCTTGGACACTACTATGATCCCATGCTAATGGTTATCTGAGTGAAGTGTCTCTTCTTTGCCTTATCTTGTTCCCCTTTTGGACTTAATAAATGTTCTCCTTAAATTGTATTTAAGATTTGAGTCCCCTTTCTAAGTTAAAATAACTTCATTTATCTCTCCTATGTTATTGAATATAGATAGGTGTTTTTTAGCACACATTGGCAAATTGGACATATTGACCATTAATCCCCCCTTCTCTGTAATACAAAACCCTGAGCATTTTTAATTTTATGAAGTGAAGTTTATTACTTTAAAAAATCAGAATCTCTTTAAAATTTATAAGGACATTATATATATGCCATATATATATGGTAATCTGAAATAAAACTATTTCTCAAAGTCCAGAGGTAAAATGCAATTGAAGACAAGTGAAAACCATTCATTTTATTTGCTACTTGACTTTGAGACCTAATAATTTTGCTTAAATAACTGAAGGAAAGTATCAGCTCTTTGAACTAGATGATCCAAGTACAATAATTTTGTTTTTAGTGGACATTTTTCTTTTATTAATTTAAAAAATCATTTTACTGGGGTCCCATAAGCTCTTATCACTCTTATCACAATCTAGATACACATCCATTGTGTCAAGTACATTTGTACATTTGTTGCACTCATCATTCTGAATGTATTTTTTTTAACTTGAGACCCTGGTATCAGCTCTTCATTTTTCCCACCCTTCCCCCACCCTGACTCCTTCCCCCTTGATAATTTATAAATCACTATTTACTATGTCTTACACTGACCAATGTCTCCCCTCACTCGCTTTTCTATTGACCATGTTAATTTTAAGGTACCCTCATGAGATAACTTATCACTTTCTCAGAGAGAGAAAAATGGGGCTTTCTAGTCCTGCAAAGGGTTACATTCTCCAAAACCCACAGGGGCACTTCTACCCTGTCCTATAGCATATTTATGAGTCAGCATCAACTCTGCTATTGAGTTTAATTTTTATTATTCTTAAAATAAATCTATGCTTGTATGAACTTTCATACTTCAAACAATTTTTTGAAATGTTAGATTATATATGTATGTCTTTGAGTACTTCTATCATTCTTAGCACTAACATATTATTAATTTATATTCCTATTCCAACCTTATAACCAACACACAATTCCCCAAGACCTTCTGGGCTATTTTCATGAAAAATAGCATGAAGAATCAAGATTTAGCCCTAGATGATCATCATTTTAATTCTAATATAAACTGTCATTTACTACCCAAATGCATTTAATTTTGACAATAGGCTGCAACTCCCCCCTGCCCCATATAAAATGACAGATTGCAGACAGGCTCTAGTATCCCATCTGGCTCATGATTCTTAATCTAGAGTGAAGGGACCCTTTAGGGAATGATCTTCCCCAAGCTCCGATATTTTGCATCATTCGGGTTAAATACTCCCCCAGGGAAGGCAAAAGAGAAGCATTTCACAGTCAAAATCTTGTGTCTGTGGTTGTGTCTCAGAGCTTGTAGGATGATATGGTGACCAAATGAGATTGACTTCTAGTAGACAGAAAGAGAAAATAAGCATCTTTGACAAAACACTGGGACTTCTGGAAAGATGGTGACTGAGTGACACTCACTAGAGGGACTCTGCAGAAATCAGCTCAGGAGACTTAATGAGAGAGAAACTAAACACTGCTAGATCGCAGGAGGAGTAAAGAAGAATAGGCATAGACTCCCAAGGTTTTGAGGGACTGGGGACTTTTGGCTTACCACAGTGAAGACTGGCTAGGGTTTGACCCTAGACCCTAGACCCTAGACCCTAGATCCTAGGGTTTGTCTGCCACTGTCTCCGTCTGGGCTGCAGTCGCGATCGATTGGAGACAGCACACGGGCTTTATCTCCACAATCACAGCTTGCCACCAGCTCAGGGCAGGGAATAAACCCTTGTAACCCTGCAGGCAGGGATCGTGACTCAGCTATATAGTCACTTCGGGTTCCATCTCTTCTCTTTATCCGTCCAGTTTCAACAGGCTTAGTTCCTCGGTGATTTTTACTCTTGGTCTTTTCCAGTTTGACTCACATGTCATTGTGGACCTCCAGATTGCTCCTTTAGCCTAGAGAAATTATGCCTGCTCCACCCAGTTGGGAAGGCTGCACCCTGCACAGTGTACCCCAAAGCTGGAGAAACCAACCCACCCTCCTCCAGTGGATAGTCCACCCAATTTCTTACAGGGGAATTCCAGCCTGTGTGACTGGGAGAGCTCTTACATGTTCTCTGTGGTTCCACCTCACTGAGGAAGCCTCCTCCTGCCTGCCTTAGTGTCTCGCAGTTCACAATTCTGCTAGTGCTGTCTGGGGTTCTGCCCTGCTCTGGCAACTACTATCCAGCCTCTGCAGCACTCTGATGAATGGAGCAATTCCGTGGTACTATACACAGAGTGGAGGGCCCACCTGCCTTCTGTGGTGCGGCCCTTGCAGCAGATACCACCATGCACGCCCTGTGGTGTCCTGGGCTGCTGCAGGATGGGCTGCACCATTGAGGCTCCTGGTGAGATGGCACAGTACAGCGCCATCCTTGTGGGTCCAGAACAATGCAGCCTGGGTCCCTGAATGGACCACGCAACTTGCCCTCCAAATAACAGAAAAATGGTTCACTAGGGAAAGAGAGAAGCCACAGGAGGATAAAGAGGTAGGCTAATTCCATAGTGAAATTAGTTAAAGAAAGTTCAAAGGCACATTCCTACAAGTCTCCCAGAGAGAGCCAGTGCTCTTTGACTCCCTGGAAAATGATGTCTGGTTCTTCTAAAACAACACAATGCAAACAGCAAGCAGCCCCAACAACAAGTGGACTTTTACAAGTGTGAACAAAAATCTAATAAGCTCATCAGTGAAACTAAAGAAAATATAAGACCTATGTCTGATGTTACGGAGAGGAACAACATCAGAATTACTGAATTAGTAGAGGAAGACACAGCAAAGAAGTCATTTGCAACAATAGCCAGAGAATTCTTGGAGGAAAACTTCCCCAGAATAATGAAGGTCAACCAGGCAATCATTCAGAAGGCTAAAAGAACACCAGCTAGACTGAATACCAAGAAGTCACCAAGGCACATAATAGTTAAACTATCCAACTTTGAGGAAAAGAAGAAAATTATGAGAGCAGCTTGAGAAAAACAAGAAGTCACATATAAAGGGTCCCAAATAAGAATATGCAGGCCTATCAAAGGAATATATGAATGAAGTAATATATTCCAAAAACTGAAAGGAAACAACACAAATCCAAGAATACTCTACTCAGTCAAATTATCTATCAAAATAGATGGAGAAGTAAGAGTTTTCCCAGATAAGGACAACTCAATGAATACGTTAGAAAAAACCCAGCCATACACAGGATCCTTGCTAACCCAGTATGAGCAGAAGAACAGCACTCATCAAGCATAAATAAGAGAACGTCACATAGAACAACCTCACTCAGAGGGCAACAAAGAGAAAACAACCCCGAAAAATAGGAAAGGCCTAAGGGTGGAGAGAAGTCAAGAATGATCAACCCTCACAAACATATGCACAGCACAGAGAAAAGACAGGGAGGTAGGGAAGGATTCAACACAAATTGTATAAGAATATTCACATATTCCACAAATGGAATCTAAATGCCAAAGGACTGAACTTAGAAATCAGACGGAGGCTAACAGACTGGCTTAGAAAACACAACCCATCACTCTGCAAGAGACACATCTCAAGACTACAGTCAAAAATTGGCTGAGAATCAAAGGATGGAGAAAGGCATACCAAACAAACAACTATTAAAAAAAAAAGCTGGGATAGCAATCTTAATCTTGGATAAAATTGACCTCAAAGTGCAAACCATAAAAAGGCATAAGGAGAGATGCTATATAATTCTCAAGGGAACAGTAGACAATGAATGAGCAAGCATTTTAAACATATATTCCCTGAATGAGAGAGTCACTGAATATGTAAAACAAACATTCAAAAAATGACAAAAGAAATCACATCCTCAGTAATTATAGGGGGTGACTTCAACACACCTCTCTCTGAGAAAGACAGATCACAGGGAAAGCAACTCAACAGAGACTGGAGATCTCAACACTACAGTTGGACAATTTGATTTGATATACAGAATTTTTAATCCAAATACAAAAAAGATCACATTCGTTTTAAGGCCACATGGGACATATTTGAAGATAAGACCCCACTCTGTGGCATAAGGCACATCTGTAAAAAATTAAGCACCTTGACATCATACAGCTCTCTCTCTCTCTCTCTCTCTCTCTCTCTCTCTCTCTCTCTCTCTCTCTGTCACACACACCACTATGCCACGAGGCTGGAAAACAACCAAAGAAAACAAGAGCAAATAATTGGAGAATGAATAACTTTCTATTGCAAAAGGAATGCATCCTGGCCCAGATTAGAGATGAAATTAGGAATTTCCAGAAATCAGTGAGAATGAAAACATGACATACCAGAACTAATGGGACACAACAAAGGCAGTTATCAGAAGCTTCATGGAATACATGCACAGCTGCAAAAGGAAGGGCAAAACTGATCTACTGGCACAAAATTTACAACTACAGCAGATTCAGCAGGGCAATCCTACTAATAGCAATTGAAAAGAAAAAATAAAAATCAGGCCTGATTTTCAGGAGAAAATAAGAAAACAATGGAAAAATAATGCTGCTAAAAGTTGGTTCTTTGAAAGGAATAGCAAAATCAACAAACTGCTGGAAGACTTAACCAAAGAAAAGAGGGAAAAAATTTCAATAAAAAGAATGAGGGATGAAAGAGAGGACATTAAAACTGACTCAAATGAATTCAAAGAATATGAAGGACTTACACAGTATTATGAAGGACTGTGCTCCAATGAATTCAACAACTTAGAAGACATGGACGAATTCTTAGAAAAATAGCTCCTCCATAGACTACCTCTGATGGATGTCAAGAATCTCAACAGACCCATAGCAATAAAAGGTTATCAAGGTTACCAACAAAAAAATCCCCTGGGCCAGATGGCTTTATAGGAGAATTCTAGCAAGCATGCAGGGAAGAACTGACACTAATCTTACACAAACTCTTCTAAACCATAGAAAAAGATGGAAAACGCTCGAACTTCTTCTATGAAGCTCGTGTAACACTGATACTCAAACTGGGCCAGGATCCCATGAGATCCCACAAGAACTACAGACCAATATCCCAAATGATCATTGATGCAAACATCCTTACTAAAATACTGGCCAATGGAATACATAGTATATAAAACAAATAAGTCACTATGACCAACTGTGGTTCATACCCGAGGTGTATGGATGGTTCAACATATGATAGATCATTATTATCTTTCAAGACATTGACATGGGAAAATTATAAGTATCACATGATAATATTGAGAGATGTGAAAAAAATTCAACAACATCCAACACCAATTCCTGTTTAAAGCACTTGAGAAGATAAGAATGGAAGGAAAATTCCTCAAGACAATACAAGCTATGTATTAAAAACCAACAGGCAATGTGGTAGCCAATGGAGAAAAGACCAACACAATCCCACTGAAAAAGGGGACCAGACAAGGATGTTCCTTGCCCCATTCTTATTTAATATTGTACTGGAGGTTTTAGCTAACTGCAAAAGGCAAAGAAAAATCATGAAAGGTATTTGCTGGGGGAAGAAAGAGGCGAAGCTATTGTTATTTGCGGATGATATGATTTTATATATGGAAAATTTCAAAAGTTCCACAAAGGGAGTACAGGAAGAAATAGAGGAGTAGGGCAGAGTGGTAGGATACAAGATAAACAATCAGAAGTCTATTGGACTGCTATACACATCAGATAAGACCACAGAAGAGAAGATAATAAAAATGGTACCCTTCACAATAGCCAAGCACAAATTGAAATATCTAGGGTCATACCTGACTGAAAGAACAAAAGTTCTATAGGAGGAAAGTTACAGAACACTATTATAAGAACCCAATAGTAACCTCAACAAATGGGAGAATACCCCATGCTCATGAATAAGAAGACTCAATATAGTGAAGATATCAGTTCTATCTAAGGCACTATAAGTTTAATGTAATTCAGATACAATTACCCTCATCTTTCTTCAAAGAAACTGAAAAAAATGATTACCGATTTCATATGTAGAGAGAAGAAACCCAGAACTAGTGCAGAACTCCACAAAAAGAAGCACAGAGTTAGGGGGTAGAAGGGCTTGCTTTACTTAACTTTAGGGCATATTATACAGTCATGGTGGTCAAAAGAGCATGGTATTGGCATAATGGTAGATACTCAAACCAATGGAATAGAAAATTGAAAACCCAGAAATAAAATTGTCAGCATACAGACAACTGATCTTTGAGAAAGGCCCCCAAAATGTCAAATGGGAAGCAGATGCCCTCTTCAACAAGTGGTGCTAGAAAAAATGAATATCTACTTGTAGAAAAATGAAGCAAGATCCTTACCTCACTCCATGCACAAGAATAAACTCAAGGTGGATCACAGACTTCATAGTAAAATCCCAAAACATCAGGGCCATCAATGAGGCAATTGTAACAGCCTGAGAAATTTGGTACATGGAATACATAGGTTACCAGAAATAGGGAAGGACACAAACACAGAGGCGCCACAAACTGACAGATGGGATATACTGAAGATAAACCACTAATGTAAATAAAAAAGAATAATAAGAGAGTCCACTGACTGGGACAACATCTTTAGCAATGATGCATCAGGCAAAGGTCTTATTCCTAAAATCTACAATACCCTGATAGCTTCTAAAAGGAATAGAACTAACTGTCCCCTGAGGAGGTAGGCAAAGGACATGAACAGAAGTTTCACAGAGGCAAAAATCCAAATGGCCAATAAACATAGGAGAAAATGTTCCTGATCATTAGTTATAAGGAAAATGCAAATCAAAACAACATTGAGATACCACCTGACACCCTCAAAGATAGCCCAATTAAAAAATCAGAAAGCAACAATTGTTGGAAGGGCTGTGGGGAGACAAGAACTCTCATCCACTGCTGGTGGATCTTTAAGTATGTACAGTCACTACTGGATCAATTTGGCAATATCTAAAATAGATGGAAATTGAGCTGCCATGACCTAGCAATCCCCCTACTGGGCATATATACTCAGAAGAGATAATAAACAAACCATGACCATACATCAGTGCTGCAATGTTCATCATGGCACAGTACACAATTGCAAGGAGTTGGAAACAATCCAAATTTCCATCAACTGATGAATGGATTAAAAACTGTGATACATACATACAATGGAGTACTGTGCATCACTGAAAGCAGTGATGAACCTGTGAAACATATTGGCACATGAGAAGAACAGGAGGAGATTGTGCTAAGTGAAGTAAACTGGGTGTACAAGGACACATACAACATGAGTCTGCTGAGGTAAGCTTGGAAAAATGCAAAAGGGGCATTGGGGAAAAAGCTTCTGTATACAGAAATTCCAGGGGAGACACCAGGGTAGTATGGTAGGGGTCAGACCAAATCCATGACTACATATGGCAGCCAACCTAGGGTGTGGGGGAGGGGATGGAGATGACGATGTGTAGAGGAGGAATGGGATACTAACCCACCCAAGGTGAGCATATTAATTATATCTCCATAGGGAAATAGGGTCCAAATTTAAACTCAGTGTTCCAGAATGTGAATGCAGCATGACAGCATGGAGTAGGGAGTCCTTGGAGCGTTCTGAGGGCCCAGTCCCAACCCCAACTGCATGGACAGCTGCCCATGATATCAGGGGAGTTTGCTTTGGAAGAAAGCACTGCCACTGCAGCTCAGTGAGTGAGATATGCCTGACTAGAGCATAGGGGAACAAATGAAAGGAGAGGAAGAGAGAATGGAATGCATACTGGCCCACAGAACTTTGAAGACAATGTTTCTATTCAGAATGGCCAATGCACAGAAAGGACCATATGGCTGGCCCCACTCTGAAACACAGTGTCCTTTGCTGACCAAGGGCCCTATGGGAACAACAACAGAGAATCAGGATCAGGATTGTACCTTGTTTGACCCCACTACACTAAGGTAAAACCCTAAGGTTATGCAGCAGTGCAGCACGGGGAACAGAGCATGAAGTTTCAGAGGAAGTGCCAAGGATATACTTTGGGGACAGGGTGTGGCACCACATCAGACTCAACTGAGGGACATTCCTGGAGATAAATGAACAGACCTTGAACTATATTTACAAGTTTTTAATTTGTTATTATTATTATTAATCACATATTTTTAGGACATTGGGCTTTTTGTGATTGTTGTTTTTGTTGTTGTCATTGTTTTGTTTTCTTTGATCACTTCATCTTATGATGCCTTATTTGTTTGTTTTTTTGTACATATTGTCTCTTCACGTCTACTTAGATAAGATAGGCCAGATAAATAGTCTGGAGGAGAAAACAACAGGACTGATGGTTCCGGGGGATATGGGAGATGGAGAGGTGGGGAAAATCAGATGTTGTTGACCAATACAGGGATAAGGGAACAACAAGTCATTCAAAATCAGTGAGAAGGTGGGTGTAAGAGACCTTATAGGGATTGATCAAGAGTAATGTGGTATAGAGCAATCACTGAAACCCAAATGAAATATGAGCATGATAGTGGAACAAGAGGAAGTAAAAGGAAATAGAAGAAAGAACTGGGAGGTAAAGACATTTTTAGAGGTCTAAATACAGGCATATTGTAGGTAAATATATTTATATATGATGATGGGAAATAGATATACATGTATAAACTTATAGGGTTAATATTAAGACAGGTGGGCATTGGACCTTCACTCAAGTACTTTCTCAATGCAAGAAGAGTTTATTCTATTAAAATTTCATTCCATGATGCTTACCTTCCCAACACTATCACTGAAGACAAATATGTATACAGGCAAAAGTGGTGAAGAAAACTGCTGGTGCCAGGTGATCAAAAGATCGAATGTTGGGTCTTAATGCTTGACAGTATACAAGTGGACATCTAGCTCAGAAACAACAAAGTCCACATGGAAGAAGCAAACCCTTCTGTGGGACCAGAGGATGTCAAAGGGATCAGATATCAGGTAAAAAAGAACTAAAAATTATATTATAAATGAGGTAGAATTCAGATTGGGGACCCAAGGCTCATTGGTAGGTGAAGTGACATCCCCTTATGGAAGGGTCATGGGGAAGAGAGGAACCAATCAAGGTGCAGTGATAGAAACAATGAAATATGCAACTTTCCTCCGGTTCTTAAGTGCTTTCTCCACCCACTATCATGGGCCTAATTCTACCTTATAAATCCTGCTAGACCAGGGGATGTACACTGGTACAGACAGAAGCTGGAAATATGTGGAATTCAGGACAGATGTTCCCTTCGGGACCAGTGATGAGAGTGGTGATACCGGCAGGGTATAGGGACGGTGGAGTAGAAAGGGGGAGCCAAGTGCAGGGATCTTCATATAACCTCCTCCCTGGGGTACAGGCATCAGGGTAATGTGTGAAGGAACACAGAGGACTGTATGTGATATGGCAAAGTAATGATAATTTGTAAATTCATGAGAGAGGGGGAGTACAGACAGAGGAGAAATATGAGGAGCTGGTACCAAGGGTCTAAGCAGAAGGGAGTTTTGAGAATGATGATGGCAACAAATGTACAAATGTCTGCACACAATAGATGTATGTATTGATCATTATAAGAGTTGTGTGAGCCCCCAAAAAAGATGATTTTAAAAAGACACTGGGCCATAAAACCATCCAAAGTTTAGAAGCTCATCTTTTTCTCTTTGTTGCTATTCTTCACTTGAGTGTGTGGCTTCCCAGTGAACATGACAAGAAAAGGAGCAACTGTATGTTGTAACTTCTACAAAAATGCTGAGATTTTATTGCAGTTGTATTAAGTACTTGAAGAAAACTCATCTGTCTCTTGCCATTACAATAAGTCTATAGTACATAGAAGGTGCACCTGGAAGGAAACAGTGCAGGCACTTTACTGGAAGTGATTCATAGTCCAAAGTAGCAAATATAAATGAAAGACAGCATTATTTTTCTGTTTTATTGCAAACCTTTGTGACAAATCCTAGTACTTACAGAAACTAATAAATCAGAGAATATGAGGGGGAACAAGGTCTGAGCACTATAATGTAGGGGCTACTGGTACAAGGAGGTGAAGTGGAAGAAACACATAGAAACTTTGAGTGTTATGAAGCATTGTAAAGGTGATGGTTTTGTCATGGTTAAAGTAGGCTACAGGTTTCACATCCCAAGGCAACTGAGTGTACTATCTTATGGACCTCAGTAGAATTGTATCGGTGGCAAATGCTTCTGAATTCTTTTACTCATTCAAGATATATTTAGCAAGTACATATTTATTAACTATTTGGTTTTTGAAGTTTCATTATGAGCAGAAAAAGTCATTGTTTTATGATGTTTTACTTAATGTATATTACCTATATATAGAGCAATTATATTATTTATGAAATATATATACATCTACTAACTTTTGTGTGTTTATATATTGTTGTTTGGGTTTCCAATTGTCATTGATTGATTGCTACAGTGGAATTCACAAAAGTAGAGAACAGAACTGTGTTCCATAAAGTTTGCAAGACTGGCATTAGTGCTTACCCCTTTGTACTACCCAATTACTTATTTGCATATGGTAACTTATCAAGAATTTCTTTTCCCTTAGATTCATAATTAAGGCTGCGTATGGAAGCAGCAGTCAATGTATCACATTGAGAAAATCTGCTGCACAGGACCACTAAATAAATACATGTAAAAATGCAAACATGTCTCGTTAGGGTTGAAATATACCTCTCTCAATGATATTGCATTTTCAATTGCTGAAAATGAAAAAGGAAGAATTGATGCATTTTGAATTATGTTGCATTATGAAGAATACTCAAGGTACCAGAAGATGAAAGTAAACTATCTTGGATAAATCTCTATCTATCTCTATGTAGAGATGTACGTACAAATATTGGAATATATATATATATAACATTTAGTGACTAATATCCATAACACATGGAAAGACATAGTCTCATTTTTATCTATTAGCTGATAGAAACTGCAAACAAATTTTAATTTCTGCCTACCTCAGAAGAGGTAGCACTGAGTATGAGTAATTTGCCATTGTAAATAAATTAATCCCACAATCCTTATCTTATGGGAGAATTTTCAAAATCTTTCTTATTTAATATCAACCATACTTATGATACATTTTCCAATATCACCAACTGATATATCTCTGTAATTAACTCTTCTTCCATCACTGGCGGCTAAAATGCAATTTCCTTCTCTAGAACCAACTACTATTTCTTGGCACTCTTGTAAGTGATTTACATAAAAATTTACATGTGTGACAGATATTTTTCCTTTTTCAATGTGGGTGTTTTAATTTTAATTGTATGTATATGCCCTCTGATGGTTTGCTTTACAATATATTATAAAGACACTTGCCTTTATATCTGCTTTTTTTAAGATCTGATTCCATAAAAGTACTAGGTCAATTTCATTCAGCAACCTTCTAATAAACATTATGGTTTCTCATTTTTGGTTATCACAGAAAAGGCCACAATAATACCCTTTGGATATGTAAATAAATCTAAAGGAAACTGAATCAGTGATTGCCAGCTATAATATGCTGTCTATAACACCCTCAGAGTGCTTACTTAAACTTCTACCCCCAAAGGCATTGAATTGGTGATATTCCATGCTGTGCAGGCACTATATGCTAATGACTCTTAACTTTATTTTTTCTCTTTTGCAGTCCATAATATCTCCAATATTTTTCAACAATACTGTGGTTAAACTTCCTCAAGTCGTTTTCAGTCAATCTAATTCATCTTCCAAAGTATTGTTTGTGCATGCAAATGAGGCATTTTACACATCTTGAGAAGAGTCAGACACATAGTTTGATAAAACGAATAGTACAAGTTTACTTTTTATTTCTACTTCTCTTAATTTGAGTAAAAAGCAATCAAGAATGCATGCAACAAAAAATTTTAAAAAAGAATGTATGCAACAAGAATTAGATTGAGAATCCTCTGTTATAATTTAGAGCTTTTTGATATCCTTACTGTAGAAGATGTGAGTGTGAAATAAAAGCAGATTTCCTAAAATATAGCTAATACTCTTCCTGAATTTCCCCTTTAACGATAGCCTTAGTATTCTCCTCTTTCCTAAGAGGAATCAGGAAAATCATAAATAAGGAAAAGACTAACTTTTGACAACATAATAGGATAAAATTTTATAACTAGATTACCAGACACAAACTATGACTTGAAATAAGTCACATTAAATTTTCTCTATTTTTTACAGCACATGTACTCTGAAAGATGCTTGGGTGACACCTGGAAGTGGAGGGAAGGTGAGGTATAAAGGGGGAACCGACTACAAGGATCTACATACAGCCCCCTCGCTGGAGAATGGACAGCAGAAAAGTGGGTAAAGGAAGACATTGGACAGTGTAACACTGACAAAATAATGCTAATTTATAAATATCAAGAGTTTATGAGGGAGATGGGAGGTAGAGATGCATAGGGAAAAGCGAAGAGCTGATTCCAAGGGTTCAAGTGGATAGCAAGTGTTTTGAGAATGATGAGGACAATAAATATACAAATGTGCTTGATAAAATGTATGGGATAAAGAGTAGCATGAGACCCCAAAATTATTTTAAATGGATATTACAGAATACTCATGCAGAACTTGTGCATGTATCACTCACAAGGAAGTTGTGCAAACAGAACAAGGGAATACTGTATGATTCAAAGTCATATAAGGTGAGTTAGTCCAGGTAGACTAAAGGAACAAATTTCAGAGACCCGCATATAGGTATAAGGAAAGGGTTTAATATACAAAAAGAAATGTGACCCTAAGAAGGCATCCCAATCCAGTCTAGTGCAGAGTCATAAGTCCAATAATAACCCATATGCCCGAAATCAGTCTATAAAGTATGCTTCCGACTCAGGAAGTCACAGGTCAGTGGGTGCAGAATTATGGCGCTGGCAGGGTTCTCCCCATGGCTCCTCGCTTCCAGGGCTCAGGTCCATCAACAGCATGCCACTCCAGCTTCAGAGGTCTGTCTTCATCAGGGCTAAGCCGTGTGGTCTCTCCACCATCTACTCCAGCCTCCCAGCCACTGCCATTCTGTGTTGCCTGTGGTTAATCATCTCCAAAACTAACTCCCAACAACTGGGGAAGATAGCTTCTCATCTTCACAAGGGAAATACCACGAGATTTCCCAGGAGTCTCAGGTGAAAGCCATGCCCACACAGAGGCCTCATCAGCTACTCAATGGCTTTCTCCTAATTAACAGGCCAGACTCCACCCCTACATCTCAATCATGAAATTGACATAAGCACATGACTGCCACATAAGGTGTGTGTCAGGGTTTTATACTTTCACTGTATTTATAATGGGCAGATAATCAGAGAAACTAGATGATATGAATAAGAAAACTATATCTGCATTCTGGGAAGGTTTATGAAGAAACTGCAATATGAAGATGGCACAATTTTCTTGATCCCAACTGAGGAGAACCTGAAGTATTTGCTGATGGAGATCAAGGATGGCAGCCTTCTGTGTGGATTAGAAATCACAATAAATACAACCAAACTCCTCACAATAGGGGCAATAGGCAACGTCAAGATAAATGGAGAAAATTTTGAAATTGTCAAATTGTGTCTTGCTTGAACCACTAACCAATGCTGAAAGAAGAAGCAATCAATGAATCCAAGGGTGCATTGGGCAATTCTGCTCCACAAACTCTCTTTAATGTGTTGGCAAACAAGGTGGTTGCTTTGAGGACTAGTGTGCCTGGCTCAAGTTGCAGTGTTTTCAATTGCCTCCTATGCATATGAAAGTTGGACATTGAATAAAGAAGACCATAGAAGAAATGATGCATCTAAATTGTGGTGGTGTTGAAGAATAAAATACTATGGACAGCCAACGAATAAACAAATCTCAGAGGAAGTTCAGACAGAATTGTCTTTAGAGGTAAGGACAATAAGACTTCTTCTCATCCTTTTGACTGTTATCAGAAGAGTACAGTCTCTGAAGAAGTACCGCAGTCTTGGTAAAGTAGAGGAATAATGAAAAACGGGAAAGTGAACATCTTGGACAAGATGGATTGACACAGACTTTGCTACAATGGGCTCAAACAGGAAAACAATTGTAAAGGTGTTGCAGGATTAGTTGTTGTTGTTTTTTGCATATGAAGTGGCTTTGACTCAAAAAAATCGATGGTACCTGATAAAAACAATTATATATTTATTTGCTTATTTTTTACTTCCTCTTCACCTGGATATTAATTTGGACTTTGTCTTCTCCTATCATGGGAAGAACCAGTGCTATGACCAGAAATTGACCAATGAAAGCAGAGCTAACGGATCCATTTCCTATCTTCTATGTACCAAATTGTTAGGAAAGGCAAGGTTATCATGTGGCTTCTATTTAAAAGCATTAGTGAGGTTCAGTGAGATAAATATGGCTACTATCACATGGAGGGAACCTCGAAACATCCATCTCCTCCAATGTTTGTACTCTTTCTTCCTTGCCTAGTTTTGCCTTGGGGCTGCTCTTCCCAAATTATGTTAGTATGCTCTTTTCCTAAGCAGGACAGACATTGGTGGAGAGGGAAAGGGGAGACATAGGGCAGTATAAGTTATGACAAAACATTAATACGTTATAAAGTATTGAGGGTTGATTGTGAGTGGGGAGCAAGGATGGAGGGGAAAAGATGTGAAGCTGAGGTCAAGGGTTCAAGTGGAAAAGTGGAGGTTTGGAGCATGATGACAGCAGCAGACGTGAAGAAGCATGGCACAATATATATATTTATGTATTGTGAAAAATACTGTATGATCCCCCAATAAAATGATTAAAAAATCAGTGTCATCTTAAGTATAATCTGTTTTGATTAATTGTGGTGGTCTTTAAAGGCAGTTAAAACTATGCAATATTGTTACAATAAAGGGCAAAATCTACATGTGTGTGTGAGAAGGGGGAAGTAACCAAGAAAGAGGACAGGGTCAATTTTGAGAGTGCTAAAAATGTTTTATTCCTTATTCAAGTATATGTGAAAAAGTCACTTGTAAGAAGCATTTCATTACATGTGCTGTATGTTACAAAGTCATTGTTCTTCTTCTTACCTGTTGCAAATTTTGGTTCTAGCTCATGGAAACATGATGTGTAACGGAAAAAACATTGTCTAAATGCCAACCATCTCATGACCATGCATATGTTTAAATCACTGGTTAATCCAGGTGAATGGAGCCCGGTAGTTTAATGAGTTAAACAATGGACTGCTATTTCACCAGCTATTCTGTAGGAGAAGAATTTGGCACAAAGACTTTCCATCTAAGAAACATGAGAGATTCCAAACAAAATAATTCCTCACTTGCTTTTGAAATGATTATTTCTCTGTCATGCTACCATATTCCACAGTCAGGATTCAGCTTCTCCATTCTTTCATTCTTCTCATACTTCTGTAAAGAGTGGCATGCAAATATATTAAAGGTACTCAAAGTAGAAAAAAAGGACTGGATAGTAATTTTCTATTCTGTCCTTCAGGAGTGCTGAGTTGGAATCAACTCATGGATAGTGCGTATTCCATGTGAATCCTAGGAGTTCTTTACAGAAGAAGAGGGAGGTGGATGAGAATTCGAAGTAAAACCGATTTGAAGATGTTATATTCTGATTCATCCTTTAAAGCTGGGGCAGTCAGGGACAAGTGATTGGACTTCACATTGAGCAAAGATCCTCTTTCAAAAATGTTCTTTAAGTGTAAAGACACCTAGAGGTTAAAGCTCATTATTAAGTTTGTGCTGCAGACTTAATTGTGACAGAAACTTTGGGGAAAGGCTTTCCCAGAGGTCATTAAACATTTGCATCATCTTTAAAATATTCTGTACAGTAGAGAAAATAGTGTTTGTTATGAAAGATCTTGTGCAGTTGTAGATTCTGGGAGTGGTAGATTCTGGGTAGATTCCATGTAGACTGACTTTTTTCAGCCATCGAATTTACAAGGTCAAAGACCCTCTAGCACTACTTATTCACAAGGAAAATTTCTTAAGACCGCTGCTCTCAAATTTTCTCAAGAAGATATAGAAAAAATAAAGGAAAACACAAACATGCTGGTAAGATTTATTTTTCTTTTAAACCAATTGACCTCTATAGAAATTAAGTGGAAGATGACAATTCAATCAAATTTATCTACTTCGGGCACCATAAATGTATTAGCTTGTCATTTTTCCATGAGTTGGCACCAATGTGAGGGCAGGAAATTATGTTTTCTTTTGCCTTGCGTTCTCAGAAGTATGATAAAAATTCACGAATTAGGATACTGATTCATGATGGGAAATATGGCACTATGATTAAGAAAGAGTACATCAAAACTTAGCATCTCAAAGGCAAATGTGGGATCCTTTTGTGTGAAAACTCAGGAAGCAGCAAAAGAAGCCCTGCAAGATAGATATTAATCCAGGGCGAAAACTGGAATTTGCTAGGAACCTTTCATGTGGAAAATGGATATCTGATTCAGCCTTTACATAAATGTCCAGTATTTGATGCAAAGTCGTAAATAACATGTTTCTTAACTGTCAAAAACTGCTATAGTTTTTTTTCCCCCGGGCCCATGGCTGCCCTCAGCCGGGCTTTCCTCCCTCCCCCAAAACTGCTGTAATTTGGCTTCCTGCAAATCAGGCTCTCTCAGAAAGAATCTATTTCTTGCTTCAAGTTGATTCCAATGCATCGCAGCAGCGAGGATCGAATAGAACTGTCCCTGTGGGTTTCTGACACTGTAACCAGGAGCCCTTTCAGGGAGAATGGTAATTTTAGTACCGCAACAATTATTATCTCTTACTCAGAAGGGTGATTGTGGTTGCAAATATATACAGCAAAGAGGGGGTATCCAACACACAAAAGCAGGGTGATATAATAGAGCATTGAAACTGAAATATGATATTACTTTTATTATGAGTATCATCTTATATTGCACACCTATAGTAATTATTCCAGCAAATTGACTTTGAACACAGCCTCATAGTTTTCTAAGATTGGATGATCCAGGTGCTACACTTAACCCCTACAAATAGCCTATATATTGTTGTATGCACAGGTCATCGTGGGAAATTTCAGGAGATGTGACCTCATTCGGGTAAACCGACGTTCCTAAAATACCATATAAGATACTGGGTAAACATATCCTCACCTGTATCTAGAAGAATCATTTACATCTATGGCTTCATTTGAGAAAACGAGGTGAAAATCCTTTACGCAAAATGATCCTACTTAACACTGTCTGCGCTATCACTCCCGGCCCACTAAAGTGAAATTCCACCATGGAAGATGTTTCATTTATACTTAATATCAGCCTCCTCCAAAACCCATGAGAAGTGTCTTTCATTGCCTACTTCTTAAATCTTTAATTCTTCACTGCTAGTTGGAGTCAACTTGGTGACAGCGAGTAAGACACAATGGGTGCTGTCACTCATTCTAGGAAAACCAGCATAAATGTGATGAAATGTGGAGACTTATAAGAATATTGGGAACATTTTTAAAAGGAAAAGAAAAGGAATATTGGAATGGTGAATGTGATGTACAGGTATATCTATAATCAGAAGGTAAATATTAAGCTTATGTTAAACAGGAGGTGAACTCCTCCTAAAATCTAAATGTTTCTGCTACTATGCCTCCAAACGCAGGCCAACTAGTTGCTATACAGTTTATTTCAATTTAATTGAGTCAGAAGATAACCAAGTTCCAGAGGATAGTCTTTGTTTTTCATCTTATTGATTTTGTTTTTACTGTGGTTGCAAATTTATACAGCAAAGCACATACTGGCACACACATTAGTACACACATTAGTAAAATTCTCTAAGTTGTGAATCAATGAGCCAGGAAACAGATAGTCTCCGAAATACACAGGGGCTTTCTTCCTGTTCTACCCTATTCTACAGGCTCATTTTGAGTCAGTGTCCATGGACTTGATGCACTGAGAGTTTTTCTTCTGAATTGCTCCTCCTCTGTTAACGTAAACTCATGGTGCCCCGTGGTTCCTATCTAATCACTGACTTCTCATCGTCAAACTGGTCCCATGATTTTTAAAAGAGCATCATGCTCAAGGTAAACATGTCCCCCATTGTTGAGGGCTTCCTCCCAAAGTACTTGGGTGTTGATTTTTTGTACGGCTGTTGAGTATGTTAACTACTTCAATGTCTAATAACCCCCAAGAGAAAAATTGTTTTGAGAGCAAACTTAGTATCTATACGGAATAGAACTAGACAAATGTTTGAAATAAAATGAATGGATAACTCTTTAAAAATGGCAAGAGAGATGGGACACTCGCTTGATGGGTGGTTCCATGGATCTGTTTGAACTCTCAGGACTACGTCAAAATGAATGAACAGATTGCTGCATGGTGATGTGATTTTCAGGAAGTATTTATTGGTATATGCATGGCAAGCAAAAGTGAACTTCCCTTTTGAAGTACTATGGTCATTCATTCTTTCCCTAAAATAAAAGTAATATCTGTGCTTTTTATATCTTTCAGCCAAATTAATGATCTCTTTGGAACTTGTCCAGCTCAGCTAATCCCATGGAAAAAAGAAACAATGTAACTGTATTCATTTTCTTGGGACTTTCTCAGAACCCAGTGGTAGAAGAAGTTTGCTTTGTGGTGTTTTCTTTTTTCTATGCCATTATTCTTCTGGGAAACCTCCTCATCATGCTGACAGTATGTGTGGGCAACCTTTACACATCCCCAATGTATTTCTTTCTCAACTATTTGTCTTTTGTGGACATCTGCTACTCCTCAGTAATAGTTCCCAACATGATCGTTGACCTGTTAGCCAAGAGTAAAACAATCTCCTATGTGGGGTGCATGTTGCAACTCTTTGGGGTTCATTTCTTTGCCTGTACAGAGATCTTCATCCTTATTGTAATGGCCTATGATCGGTATGTGGCCATTTGTAAACCTTTACACTATATGATCATAATGGATCAGGACAGATGCAATAAAATGTTACTGGGGGCTTGGGTAGGTGGGTTCCTACACTCCATTATCCAGGTGGCCCTGGTGGTCCAGCTACCCTTTTGTGGAGCCAATGAGATCGACCACTACTTTTGTGATATTCACCCTGTACTGAAACTGGCCTGCACAGACACTTACGCTGTTGGTATTTCTATGACAGCCAACAGTGGGACCATTGTTCTGGGGAGCTTTGTTGTCTTGTTAGTCTCCTACACTGCAATCCTGGTGTCCCTGAGAAAGCAGTCAGCTGAGGGCAGGCGTAAAGCCCTCTCCACTTGTGGCTCTCACATTGCTGTGGTCACCATCTTTTTCGGTCCTTCTACTTTCATGTATATGCGCCCAGATACGACCTTTGCTGAGGATAAGATGGTAGCTGTATTTTACACCATCATCACCCCCATGCTAAATCCCCTAATTTATACACTTAGAAATGCAGAAGTGAAAATTGCAATGAAGAAACTGTGGAGTAGGAGCATTTTCTGGAACTTATTGGCAAATAATATGAAATAAAGATAGTTTTAGTGATTTTAGATGATTTCAGATTTTAGATTTTAGATGATTTTAATTATGTTTGTAAACCCAACTATTAAATGATGGAAACAATACCAAATTTGCAGGTTATTGAGAGAAATAAATGAAACAGTACCACCTCAACAGATGTGTACGTTAGATGTGTACATTGAATTTATTCCAATTTTCATTATTATCAGTTTATTTATGAATGCATCTAGGACACAGAAGTCTTATGAAACACAAGATGCCATCATCCTAAGGTTCAGCATTACTGTTCTCCCTCTCCAACTTTGTCTATTTTCCTTAAATAAAAAAAACATATTGTGTGTTTAGGACTATGAGAAGTACATAGTAAAGATTCAATGTACACATGCTGCATGAATAACAACAAAAATAATAATATAAGAACTAGTAAGAATCTTAGCTATAGCTGGCTGATAAAAATCCCACTGAACTCTGGTAATCTTGTGAAAACTAAACCTAGAATGCAAGAAATGGGATGAATGGCATAAAGAATAAAAAAATAATAAACTCAAGTTTAAAGATCAAAATATATGTTTTCAGTTTCTGTTCTTTGGGATCCACCAAGGCAAAAACAAAATACCCGACCCTTACTTTCTACCCAACTCATTTTCTTTGTCCATACACTAGTAGTATCAGTTTCAATTTTATCTTTTACAAGCCCTTCAAGATACTGCTGCTGATTAATTCCAATCTTTACCTGGAATCTATAGCCAAGAATCCTTGTTAATATAAAATGAGTTTAAAAACACCTGATGAAGTTGAATAAGAATAAACAATCTTTGGCCTTGATGGCTGTGTTCTTATTCAGTATCCATTTACTGAATCCATTTGTCACCAAGCTAATCATTCAATAGGTGGATATGATGCAGCCTACAGGGAAGAGTGAGTATTTTATGATTTCTCCTACTTTCTCTAAAGTGTGTCCTCAACTTTACAGAAAGCAGTGAGTCCTTTCCCTTTGCTTGCTTGATTTAACTCACCAGATTTCCTCTGGGGAATTCCAGAGGGATCATTCTGATCAAATAAACAAAGAGCTTGTTCAGGTGAGCAGATGGCTTGATTCATTACTTCCTTCTTCAGTTTGCACTGCAAGTTGAAGGTTCTCTATTGTTTCAGGTAACCATACCACTGATTATCTCTCTGTCATTCTTTCATCTCTTTTGTCACAATTGCAATTATCCATTCATTATGTGGATTATGCATGCCCTTTATGGCTAAGGTTGTAGTATGTGTGGGAACACATGAACATTTCTCATAGATGGACTATATATTGTGAGTTGCTTAAAAAATCTGCAATGCTGATGCAATACCAGATTTAAATAGAGGAAATATTTGTTAAAAAAACAGCAAAACTTCTGAAATAGAAGCTATAATGAAGATTCCGTAGGTCTGGGACCTTATACTTTTTTATTGGAGATTACATGTATGCTTAGTAGGTCTCTGTAGATGTCCCTTTCATTCGTTTTATAATGAGAAGGGTGAGTGTTTCTCAAGCTAAGTGGATCCTTGGAATCACCTGGAGAAATTTTTAAGCAGCTAGCATGTACTGTTCTGTGGAATTTCTATTTTTTAGGACAAGAACCTTCAGGTTCTAAAAATTTGAATGGATACTAAGATCCTTTATTGAGTTTTATGCATCCAATGATGGTGGACTTGCAGTCACTGAAGTGAGAGAAAATATTTGGTGCTGTTAGAGCTGTAAGGTCTGTGTATTCATTTGTGAGTCAATGAATGGAAAAGTTTGCATTTGCATATATGACCTATCAGCTCTTAACACCAACACTGAGAGAGCAAAACTGGACCTGACTTCTAAAAGTCATATTGCTGTTGATTTTAGGTGCTCTCAAGTTCATTGTGAGTCCTAGCCAACCTATACACAACAAAACTAAACACTATGAAGACCAGCTTCATTCAAAATTGTTTCAGTCTGTTGTTGCAATCACTGTGTCATTCCATCTTGTCCAGTGCCTTTCTCTTTTTCACTGCCTCTCAATTGCACCATGATGAAAGAATGATGTCTTTCTTCAGGGATCAGTTTCCCTTAACAACATGCCCAAACTATGTGAGATAGAATGTCTCCACCCTTGCATTGAAAGAGCTCGCTTGTTGTACTTCATTTGAAACTGATTTGTTTGTCCTTTTGGCACTCCATTGTGCTTCCAATCTTTTTCATCTGCATTGCAACTCAAATGCATTATTTAAAAAATATTGGGGCTTATACATTGTGTTTCACATTACAAAAATGCATATATTGTGCCAAGCACCTTCTCATGCCTGCTCCAGTCATCATTCTCCAAATATCTGATTTTCCACTTAAGCCCTTGATATCAGCTTCTCATCCTTTACCTTTCATGCTTGCTCTCCCTTCCCCACCAACCCTCAGTACTTCATACATTATTATTGTTTTGTTATATCTCACACTGCCCTGCGTCTCCTCCCACCCACTCCTTCTATGTCTGTCCTCCCAATAGGAGGTTATCTATAGATCCTTGTAGTTGGCTCCTCCTCTCTACCCCACTTTCCCACCACCCATCTGGTAGCTCCACTCTTAGTATTGTCCCCAAGCGAGTCATCTGTCCTGGCTTCCCTGTATTTCCAGTTCCCATTTCTACCAGTGTACTTCCTTCAGTCCAGCTGGATTTATAAGGTAGAGTTGGGACAATGATAGTTGGGGGAAGGAAGCCTTCAGAAACTAGAAAAATGTTGCATGCTTCATAACCACCTCACTGCACTTTTACTGGCCTGTCTCCTCCCCATGATTAAGAGGGTGTCCAATTGTCCACAAGTCCCCCTCATTCATAATGATGTGATTCTTGTTCTTTCATGCTTGATATCGGCTTCCTTCAGCCCCTCATGGTCATACAGGCTAGTATGCTTCTTCCATGTGGGCTTTGCTGCTTCTGGGCTAGAAGGCCACTTAGTCACCTTCGAGCCTTTAAGATCCCAGAAACCTTATCATTTGGTAGCTGCATCGATTCTTTTTTTAGTTTTCCTTATTGTATGTCCAACTTTCACAAGCATATGAAGTTATTACAAGTACCATTGCTTAGGTTAGGTGCACACTAGCCCTCAGAATATCCTCCTTGATTTTCATTTCTTTAAAAAGATCTTGTGCAGCAGATTTATCCAGTGTCATTTCATCTTTTAATGTTGCTCCTGTGATCACTGGTTATGGATGTAAGCAACATGAAATCTTTGAGGGCTTCACCCTTTTCTCCATGTATCATGATGTTCCCTGTTGGTTCAGGTATAAGGCTTTGGGCATATTTTATAATGAGTTGCAATCCATACTGAAAGCTGAAACCCATGGTCTTCAAGTGTTTCGAGTTCTCCTCACTTTCAGTAAGCAAAATTGTCTTCTGCATAGTGCAGCTTAGTAAGTTCTAATCCAATCAAGATGCCTCATTTTTCTTCATATTTGCCCAGCATATAATTTGCTTAAATCTCTCATGATTTGCCCAGCATATAATTTGAATAAGTATGGTGGGAGGATACAATTATGATGAGCACCTTTCCTGAAGCGATATCCCACGATTCTGGTCCCACAACTGCCTTTTCACCCATGTACATGTTCTGAATGAGCAAACTGGACTTTAAACTGCATGGTCAGTAGTTCAAGCCCATTATTTACAAGAGAGAACATGAGGCTTTATGCTTTCATAAAGATTTACTGATACGATCAATGAAGAGAGATAAATGCATAAACAAATATGCAGAAAACTGATGGTGCCTGGTTATTAAAAAAGTTAGTATCTTGGGTATTAAAGCCTTTTAATTAAACAAGCAACCATCTATCAGGGATACAGCAAAGCCCACATGCAAGAAGCATATCAGCCCTTGTGATCGTGAGGTGTTAATAGGAAGAAGTATCACAAGTTCAAAAACATGCAAGCAGCTTGATGTGGAGAGGTGTAGATGCAATGGAGACCTAAATCCACCTTCAGGATGATTAGTATGTCCCTCTCAAAAGGGATGAACAGAACAGGTGATAAAGCTAGTGTGCCAAATGGCATCGATGAACCACATAACTATCCTTTAGCTCTTTCACATTTCCTCCCTGTACCAGTAAGGTTTTAAAATGCATTTTGCTTCCTTGACCACATCATATTTGTGTATGTTCATGTATATGTGTAAGATCACTCAGTACATAAAGGTCAAGTTTGATCCCTCAGAGACAGTGACCAGAGTGGTGGTTCTCTAAGGGTATGGTAGGATGGAGTAGGAAGTTGGGGGATGAGAGCGGAGAGTATCTATGACTGAATCACCCCACCCATTGGGATTGAACAACATAATTTTATGTGAATTGATATATTGGAAAATTTAGATATGCCAATAAAACTATTATAATTCTTAATAAAAAATAAATGCAGTTTTGGAAATCTACAAGTGCAGTTCTACTGTGTTCCACTGAGTGAACTACCAGTGATAGTTGGTTGATGACAGTGATATTTTTTATTTCTTTGTTTAGTATGTAGAACTTGACAGCTTCTAGATTCTTAAAGGCTGGAATGAGGAAAATATGAAATATTTTTATAAGTGTCCATGATTGACTTTGTAAAGTAGGCCCTGTTAACAAAGTATTCTCACAGGCTATCTCTATTCAATGAGCTCAGACACTGTTCTCCTAGTTATTTGGAAGAAATGACCAGGAATAATGAAAACTAAGATTTCCCCCAGTGAGGAACAAAGCAGGTGACAATAACATTTTTTCTGCATAGATTTATCATTACCTTTTAATATTATATATCAGCATAATAACTGTGCTGCCACCAGTAGGGGGTTTATTTGATCCTTCAATGACCAAAGCAAATGACATTTGTTATTGACTTGATGAAGAAAGTTATTCTAAAAAGAAAACCAATGAAAAGATGTGTTCCTGGAGCTTGTAACCATTAATTAAAAATTCTACTTCCTAGAACAGCAAAAAATAAATTTAAATAAACAAATTTCCATACACTTGAATATGTAGATATATCTTTCGTGTCCTTCCACACATTGTCCTTTTTCTAATGTATACATATTCACAACATTCATACATTTCTCATTTGCCAAGATCTCTTAAATTTCACTGCTGTTTGTGGTCTTGTGCAGTGTTCAATTTTGAATATACGGATCAAAAAAGAATAAGATAAAATATCTCTTATTTAAGATCTGTAAGATGCCTAATAAGCCTCCTCGAGTAGGTTGTAAAAAAAAAAACAGAGATGAAAAGAAAAATCACGCAATGAAATGATGGCTAAAACAACAACAACAACAACAACAACAATAAAACCACATTTCTTTTATTCATTAGGAGAATGATAGCTATGTAGAGAATACCTGAACCCAATCTGAAAGCTGGACTTAAGACAAACCTAAATCTGATGAATAGTCCTGAGACCTACTGATAACTGAATACAAACTAAAATGATTCTTATGTGATCTATGAGTTTAGAAGAACATCTTCCACAGCATTAGTGAACTGACTTATTCAAGATTCTAAACCAAAACAAAATCAAAATCCATGGTCACAGAGTTGATTCTGACTCACCATGCTTTTAAGGGACAGAATAGACTGTTTATTAGGTTTTAGAGGCTGTACATCTTTTTGAGAGCAAACAGTTCCATATTTTTTTTCTGCCAAAGAGACACTAGTGTGTTTGAGCCACTGGCTTTGAAGTTAGCTGTCTAACATACAAGGTCTCCTTAATGAATGGCTAAATTGTGGAAGCGGGAATTGTCAATAATGGTCTTAAAATTATTTAAACTTTTATATTATTTAATGAAATGTGTTTTTAAGGAAACTTTTAGGTGGTATAAGCAGTTTATGACCAGCTGCTAAACTAAAGCTTTAGTTTAGTGTGAAGGCCATTGAAGAAGAGGCTTGACAATCTGTTTCCATAAAGAATACAGTCAAAGTAACCCCATTCCACTATGTAAAGCATGGGTTCACCGTGAATTGGAATCCATTCCATAGCAATGGACCTGCTTTTCATTTTGCTTGTTTCATTTTAGTTTTCCTTTATAGAGAGCAATATTAAGAGTCATTTTGAATGAATGAACAGCAAGGAGAGCAGGCAATTTTGATTCTGCATATAAAAACCCAATACTATAACCTAAGAGTCCATTCCCTTTGACACTTCTTTTTATTTATAACTTTAAAAAAATTTTAAAATTCCTAACCCTAACATAAATTATTTTAAAGGATTTATGAAAGATACCTATGATTAATGCTCAAACTGAATTCTAAAAGCCTGTCTCTATTCCAAGAAACCAAGGAAAAAATTTTTAAAAATTAGTAATTTCAGTCCATTGCTGGATAAGCTACTTAAATATAAGTATACATCATCAGATTCATAAAATAAGCTCTAGTCCTAGACAATTATCCTCAGAGTTTTGAATATCTGTATCCTAAATTGGATACTTTGTTTTCCTAAATGGAAAACTCCTGGCAGGAAGTAATCCTGGCCTCAAAACTGATGTGAAATCTAGACTTTTGTTTGCTCTACAATGATCTTTCCAGTCTCCTTTTCAATAGACCCTTCCTCCTTTGAATCTCAAGTACCTGGTCGTTTTTAGGAAGAAATTCACTCCCATTGAGTGGAGCCTGGTACATAGTGATCCCGTTTGAGGCAGTATTCATGTGGAATTTTGAAAAGGAAAAAAATGTAGCTGAAAGCACTCTTCATCCTGCAACTAATTTCCAGAAATGTATCCACAAAGTAAAATGTGAGTTCATGATACAGAAGATAAGTAACACTCTAAGGGTATATTATTTATTTTCTTAGTTTGAAGTGTGAGGGTCAGGAAGGGGGTCCAGAAAGCATCATTTCTAATTTTTGATGCTGGCAAACTTGGTGCATTTTAACTGATTTTCTCACCTATTTCCATGTAAATTTGGATAGAAGAAAGTAGGTGAGTTTAGAGATGTTTTTCTAGTCCACAACACCAATGAATGTTCTGTAACAGACAGAAATGCCCATTGGCTTATGCCCAGCAAACATCAGTGTGTGTCACTTGTTTCTCAGTTTTGACTTTAATTCTTCCCAAGGTGATAGCCTGCCCAAACAGGGAAAGCAACATTACATAGTGTAAACTGTTCTCTTTGCGCGGAGCAGTGCACAAATTACCTCCTAGAAACATTGTCTGTTCATCCAGGTGCTTTCCTAAACTAGGGGTAATTCCCTGGGTGAGAGACTTCTAATGCTGTCTTTTCAAAAGCGCATTCATCCATGGCCCCTTTCTTAAACTTGCTGACATGGTAGTTTGTGTCTTTCCTTTCTACTGGAAGAGCTTACCGAATCTTACCATCTCTTCCCCTCAGCCCCTACTGGCTGCCTTTCTTTGCACAATGTTTCTAGAGTGACTTTAACTCCTGTATTGCATGACATGATCCAGAATTCCTTCTGCACTTGCCTTGTCTTGCTTTCATAAAATCCTGCTATCCAGACCCTTCTCCATTTTGATGATTACTTTGTTGCAGGTCATTTTTTAATTCTGTGGATGATGCAAAATAAAGACATTCTATCAAACTTTCTTCTGATTTTCCTAGGATATATTTCCTCATAAAGATATGTTTCATAACAATTACAAGATGCTTCTGTTGACACAATGTCTGTTTACTTTTCTTTATTTACTGGACAATATGTTGATGGGAAGGTGACTAACTGGTTGGTTTTAGAATATTTCTAATTAGTTTTTCTTTTTGTTGCCCTCTCATTATCAAAAGAGTTCTTTGATTGTTGAACCAATGATTACTCATCTATGATCACTGTTAAGCTTGCAGGGGTGAGTCAATTGATTAATTTTATAATCCACTTCCTGAAACTTTAAGGAATTGTTTGTACATTTTCGCCAATAGGTGAAATAAGACTCAATTTGCTTTAAGAATTTTGTGCAATGAATTTTTCTCTGTCTTTCCTCATTACCATAATTAATTAATGATCAATTTATTTATTAAAATTTGGAAGTTATGAAAATTGATAAAGTATTCTTATAAACCACATTTGCTATATGAAGTTTGTCCCTAGATAATATTAGAGACTATATTAAAAAAATAAACACCAGTCCATAATTACAGATTTTTAACATTTCCAAACCCACAGAATATGTGCCACCAATTAGTCTTGGTCCTCAATTTTCTTTCTTTTTTTTTTTTTTGCATCACTGCGCTCAGGTGGTGGAGTAGGAGGCCCAGTCTTTGCTCCGTGGAGCTGGAATCGAACCTCCATCCCAGTGGGCCGCAGTCCCGCGCACAACCACTACGCCACTGGGGCTCAGCCCTTGGTCCTCAATTTTTAAATGTAATTATATTAAAAAAAGGCTAACATCATAATTCTGTGGTAGAATAGTTTCATCTTCATTGGTGTAACACAGAATACTTCTTACACAATAAATGCTGTCTCCACTGTATTAGCAAACCACAAAATTAACACTTTCTTCACACTTTATTGGAAAATGCAATAACTTTTATAGTCCACTTCCAACATTCAGTCCATTCATGATAAAATGGAATACACAGTAAGAGAAATCTACATCATTTAATTTCACAATCAGCCATTCTATATTTTACAAAATTGTCTCATTGGCAGGCTTCATCAATTAATTGTGTGCTTTCTTTGAAAATAACCTTGACACCAAACTTTTCTCATGGCATTCTTCATCTCTGTATTTCTCAAAGTATAGATTAAAGGATTGAACATAGGAGCAATGATGGTATAAAACAGTGCAAATATTTTATCTTCTGGGTAAGTGGTAGGAGGTCGAAGATAAATAAATATTGCAGGAGCAAAAAATAAAACCACCACAGTGATATGAGAGCCACACGTAGACAGGGCTTTGCGCCTGCCCTCTGCTGAGTGATTTCTTAAGGTGAATAATATAATCACATAAGATCCAAACAAGAGTACAAAAGTTGCTAAGACAACCATCCCTGAATTGACAAGCACAAGAACACCGGTAAAGTAGGTATCAGTGCAGGCAACCTTTAGTAAAGGGAAGATATCACAAAAATAATGATCAATTTCATTCGGACCACAAAAGGGTAACGAGATTGCCATAAGTAACTGTGGAAAGGAATGGACAGCCCCACCAGCCCAAGCAAAAAAGACAAGAAGATGACACCTTGTTCTGTTCATGATGATCATGTAGTGGAGAGGTTTGCAGATGGCAACATAGCGATCAAAGGCCATGGCAGTCAGAATGAAGATCTCGATACTGCCAAAGAAGTGCATGGTAAAGACCTGCAGCATGCAACTACCATAAGAGATGGATTTTGTTCCAAATAACAGATCGGTGATCAATTTGGGTGTGACACTAGAAGTATAGCAGATGTCCAGAGAGGCTAAGTGACTGAGAAAATAGTACATTGGTTGGTTAAAAAGGGAGGTGTTTAGAATGGAAATAAGGATGAGAAGATTTCCAAACAGTAGAGAAAGATAGCAAAATAGGAACAGAACAAAGCAAAATATCTGTATGTTCTTGTCATAAGAAAGTCCCAAAAGAATGAATTCTGAGATATTTCTCTGGATTCCCATATTTATCAGTTTGTTGTATGATGTGAACAAAAGATTGAGTATCTGAAATTAAAACAGACATGAATTTGTATGAAAAATTAATATCATAAGGACATTAGTTGCTAATGCATAAATGTATTAGCATGCAATATTATTAGTATACATTATTCTTTATTAATGGATTTGCTTTCTAACATGTCTCAGATTTCATAAAGCTATTGGGAAATAAATTTATAATGAGATTAAAGTCAGCCTTCATTGAAATAGCAGAGAAATGAAAAAAAGATCAAACAACATGCAGCACTCCGAAAACATGGAGAATTATTTTTGTTCAGTTTTATTCAATTTTAAGTTTAAACCAAGAGTCAAATTTCACCTTAATCATTAAGGAAAGATTGCTGCACTCTAAGAATATTATTTTAAGGTTAGGTGCATTCTGGTTGGTTCCTACTATTATATAACAGTGAAATCCTATGCCAGTCTCAAAACTCTCCAATATTTGAGTCCATTAGTGCAGCTAATGTATCAGTCAATATCTTGGAGGGTCATCATTTTCCATCTTCACTGACTCTCTTTAACAAACATGATGTTTTATTTCAGTTACTGATCCCTTCTCATGATATGTCCCAAGCATACAACAGAGTTTTGCTATTCTTATATCTAAGGATCATCCCAGTTGTACTTTACTAAGATAGAGCAACCCATTCTTTTTCACTTCACAGGATATTAAGTGTTTTTCACCAAAGTCTCAATTTGTAGCTATAGTCGCTTCAGTTTCAAGAAAAAAATAATTATCAGTCTGAAAGTGTTCAATCCTTAACTCTAGCTAAATAGATGTTTAGCTTTGGCAGAGTGGTATTAGGAGGCCCGGTGGCATAGTCCTTAAGCACTTAAGCTAAAACCTCCCAGGCACTCACAGGGACAGAGGTGCGGCCCTCTGCTTCCCAGATACTGGTAGCCTTGGAAGCCAAGTGAGGCAGGGTTTCTAATAAGGTGCTATGGTCTCACTGTGTGTCATAGCCAACTCAGCAGCAAGGGGTCTTAGTAGTTTCTATGTGTCTGTTAGTTCTTTTACAGAATGGATGCAAATTCTTAGTTCTTGAGAAGGTATAATTTTGATCTTCCAAGTGCATATATTTAGCCAAACAAATGTGTTTTAAAAGCATTATTGTATTAATAGGCTGGTGAGCAATTTCAAAGTAGAAATGCTTGATTAAGCTGAAGTATTCTTCCAGGAAGTAATAAAAGATAAATGATAAGCATGTTTGATGGAGTGACTAAAATGTTCTAGAATTGATTGTGATGGTGGTTGCATATTTTGCAAATAGATTAAGAATAATTGGACAGTATACTTTCAGGGGAGTAACTATATTGCGTATGTAGTCTATGTGTTTTTAAATCCATTATATTTAAAGAAAGAGAGATTGGAATCAAGGGGGTGGGGTGAGAAAGAGCTCAGAATCAGAAAGCCAGAATCTGTTGATATCTAAAGAAACACAACTCCCTGCTGCCGAGTCCATTTTGACCCTTGGGGCTGCACAGGGAAGAGGAGACCAGGTCCTGTGCGATGCTGAGACCGTCACTCTTTCGGGCGGAGCAATCCCTATCTTTCTCCCATTCCGTGAACAGCAGAAACTAGATCTTCTCATGCCTCTGCATCTGGGGCTACGCCCCATGCTCATGAGTTAAGTGGGATATGGGTGAGGGACAGAGGTGTGAAGGAGTAAGGGATGAGAGAATCTCTTCTGAATCTTCATCAGAAACAAATACTATTTAAAGCAAGCTTTTCACATCATCCATGCATACCAGGACAATTTTCAAGTGATTAAAAGAAATTCAAGCTACCTGCTTATTTTCTAGGCAATCATAGGTGTTTAATACAAAACAGTTTTTCAGAACCATTTTGAATGGGTCATGCTACTATGATCATTACCTTAAGTAAAGCAGCAGAGACAATAACAACATTCAGAGCAAACAGAAATAGTATTAAAATAACAAAAAACAGTTATTAGCCTCAGACATAGTAAGAAAATGGTCTTTGAAAAACGTGAGGTCATCGTTACTGAAATAGCTTCTAGTCTACTTTTGCATAAGTGACCAGAAGAGGAAACACTGAAGGACATAAAAAAAACTGACCAACTCAGCTATTTGCTTATAGTTTCAAAGTTCCTTTCCACTCCTTTTTCCACTGGAATATCAGTGCATAATTTAAAAATACATTGAAAATTACATGAGGTAAGATTTAATACTGCATTTTCTTTCGCAGTTGATGTCACATAGATTATTTCACATTTTCATCTTATCTTCTTTAACTAAGAGATTAGCATACAAACTTCGTAGATTGCCACATACAAATATATTCAAGTAAAATAAAGAAATAAGCAAGGGAAAAAAGCAAGACAAGAGACACTATAAATTTATTGAGTTAATGTTCAGGTAAAACATCAATTTGGTCAATTTTTGAGGTAAAAATAAATTACTCTCATGGTTGGTTGGCTAACAGGGAATTTATTAACATGAATTGACAACACCTATTCTTGCATGAATATATATAAACATGCATTTAAATGATTACTTGATTTTCCTGATAGAATAAATAACACTGCAGGTTTCTTTGATGTTCTCTCAATAGATCCTTTATGAATAAAGTATAATGTCGACTACAGGTGAATTTCTCTCACTGATTTGACAAAATAAAATGCAATCAACTTACCTTAATTGAAACAGATAAATGCAGTCTATTTTAAGATGGCATGTTTACTGAAATATGGAAAGTTCTTCATTATTATATAATAAATTTTGCCAGCTGATAAAGTCAATTTTTACCATAAGCATTATCATGATATCCAACTTTACTTTATGGTGCAAGAGAACTGTACGGCACCATGAAAGAAAACAGAATAACAACAAAGAGCCTGTGGTCAGTAGAAAACATGACTGGTGTGCTGTCCTCAAACCTAAGCTGCTCAATAGTTCACTGCCCTTGGAGTTGAAGTGTCCTCTAGAATATTTCTAGGCTGAATCAGGAAGCCTTTCCCCATGAGATACACTCTCAATTCTTCTGAAGTGCACAATTTTTTTTTGGGGGGGGCGGTTTATAAAAAGTCACCAACCAGTCATTTCAATACATTCTAGGCTAATTTGGCTACAAATATATAGACAATCTAAAAATCCTTAAGATCTTCTACCCATTTGCAAAGAAAGTGGGCTTTAAATACCCACTTAAATCCTCAGGGATACAAGAGAAAGAAGATGTTTATTCTATAGGGGAGCAATCATAGGTGGGGAGGGGGAAGTAGAGGTAGATTTAGCCAAAATTAAAATCAGCTAAGACCAAAAAGTACTTTGAAATTTCTGCAAATTGGAACCCTCTCTGTAAGTCTGGGGAATCATCTGCATAATGCCTATGCTCAAAAGATGTCCATTGGGAAAAGCAGAGCATAAACCTCTCTGACCCTGCAGGTATGAATAGGCCCATGGATTCTATTCTCAGATGCATTTCTCTGCCAAACAGCACTAGCTGCTGTTTATGTTAAAGCCTACGGAACCACTGGACATTATGTAGTTGTGGTTTTCCTTTTCAGGTTTAGGTTACCTTCATTTAGGAACATATTTTGGAGGTCTCCACATCCTGACTTCACACAAATACAATTAATCTTCGGGAGAGCATACTATCAGATATTTCTCCTTTAAGGCCTCTGGGTGGGACCAATTTGCAATTAAGTACATGATGTTGATGTCACCAGAGTTCCTTGTAGAAAATAGACCAATAAAATCAGCAACCTGTAAGATCATGAATGGGAACAAATGCTTTGGGAACAGAACAAGGAATGAATACATCTGGAAAAAAGTTGTGGAAGAGGAGAAGCACAGAGGAGAGGGAAGGAATTAGGGACAGTAGAATAAGTTACATTCTTTGGCAAGTACACTTGATGTGAAAAAAAGTTAATGCCATTAAGCAAAAAACAAAGAAAAAATGAAAAGTCGACATATTATTATCTTTACCTTTCAGTTGGTTCTCCTGTGTCACTGACACAATTGAAATAGTTGGTTTAACACATCCACATTTTCACACTCTGAATTTCAATCAGTCTCTCTCTATATGTAACTCAAAACGAGCAATCAAATTAATTAATAATTTGGGGGAATATAATAATTTACTCATATTTATGTAAGATTAAGGTTTAAGATGGATATTGTGCCTCAACTCAAGGATCCCTAAACACAGAACATTTTTGTGCTAGCAATCATATATTCTGTTATGCTCACCTTTCTGACAAGCTCACTGAAGACAAAATGTGTGCTTACGCAAATGTGATGAGAAAGCTTATGGTACCTGGCTATCAAAAGATATAGCATGGGTTCTTAAAAGCTTGAAGATAAATGAGTGGCCATCTAGCTCAGAAGCAACAACACCTGCATGGATGAAGCACACCAGCCTGTATGATCATTAGGTGCCCATGGGATCAGGGATCTGGCATCGAAGGCCCAGAATAAAACCATACCTAATGTGAATGGGGTGGGGGGAAATGAAGTGGAGACTCAATGCCCATCTGTCAATTCAACATCCCTTAACAGAGGGGCCCCTGGGAAGATGTGAGACAGTAAGGGTGAAGTATAGCACAAATAAAACAAAATTTTCCTCTAGTTCTTTGGTGCTTCTTTCACCCTATTATCATGCCCTCAATTCTACCTTACAAATGGGATTCAACCTGAGCTTGCACACTGTTGCACATAAGAGCCTGAAACACAGGGAGTCCAGGATAGATAAAGCTCTCAGGATCAACAAGGAGAGTTGAGATACCAGGAAGATTAGGGGAAGGTAGGGAGAGTAGGGGAGACTTGATCAGAAGGATCAAGTTAGAACCCCCTCCCAAGGGGACAAATAGCAGAAAACTGGGTGAGGGGCAATGAAGGATGATGTAAGATATGGAAAAAACAATCTACAACTTATCAATGGTTTGTGCTGGAGGGCAAGTGGGGGATGGAAGGGGAAGAAATGGGGAGCTGATATCAGGGGCCCATGTGGGAAGATAATTATTGGAAATGATGGTGGCAGCATATGTGTAAATGTGTTTAGCACATTGGAGGAATGTATGGATTATGATATAAGATGTAAGTGCCCCCAATAAAAGTATTGAAAAAATCTTCTGGAATGAAATTCTTAGAGTACATTTTCTGGTTTAGAACACTATTCTTAGCAAAATAATAATAGCAAAAAATAGCATGAATTAATTGAGAGATAATTAAGATGCTTAAGATTGTAACATAATTTTATGATGTATTAGGAATTTTTATTGGCACACATATTTAAGCACACAGAAATTTCTAGAGAATAAGCAAATTGTTCAAATAGCTAATAAATTGAAGTAGCAAAATGTGAGTATTTACAAGTTTATAATTTCTGTAATTTGAATGTCAAGTCACCTGGAAAAAAAAGATTCTGCACTTCAAAATTAAAGATGTCGTTATACCATTATTCCTAAATAATTGCTGTCTACTCATTTTTGTGCAGTGAAATGTATGCAATCCAATTTATCAGTTTTAAACATTAGGGTCATTTAGAAATGTGTGTGATCAATCTAAGGAAACAATTACTTATCTCAAATGTATATGTAATAATTTAAGTTGTAATTCTTTCTCTCTCCCTGTCTAAAAAAGTGAAAATAATTAAACACATGTTCCTCACCAACATAATAGTTAAGATACCAACACCATAGTTAAGAACCAAGAAAGTACTATGAAGTAAATTACACTCATTTTCCCCATTCTTTGGAATATGTTATATAAGTCTGCTGAAACTGAAGATACACATTCAGCTGAAGAAATTATCCACTCATGATAAATGCCTAACATTGATGAAGTCAGTCACATGACTATCTCAAACTCGCTCACCGATACCAATCCACTTGAGTGTACTGTCAATTTCACATTTACAAGTTCCAATTTTCATAAATTCATACTCAATATATCAAAATTTTCAATTATTATAGATGTTTGTAGCCCTTCCTTCCCATGTGAACTCATGCATCATCAGCAAATGATGGCTTCAATGTGCTTACCCAGGCTTTACTCCATCCACATATTCTAGGACTATATCTGATAGTGGTGTGTTCTTATTCTTAAAGTTGCCAGTGGCTTATTTTTAGAAGTGGATAAGCTATTTCTTCATCTGGATGAATGCTGTTCACTTTGAAATATCAGTGACATAGTTTCCAGCACCATTGCAACACAGACGTCACCACAGTACAACAGACAGACACAGAGTGTTTCTTATGAACAAATGCATTTGATGTGTATAAGTGTGAACATAAAACACACTTTTCCTCATGAAAATATATTAAGCCACTTTTCAGTTAAATTTTGGAAAATGGCATAAATTAAAAGAAGCAAGCTATAATCACTAAAATAAACATATTTAGGGTGCACATTTTCATCTATTTCTTCTTTGTGGTTTTTGTCTTAACATGTCTGTGGTTACAGTAGTAGTTTTGTTTTTACTTTATAAAATCAGTGCATAGTTCAATCACATAAAGCAGAATTGTAAAATTGCTATCACAATCACTTTCCAAACATTCTTTTTCTATATGGACTCCTTGACATTGTCTCCCCTTTACTCCACATCCACCACTGACTCCATCCCTCTACCCAAAATCCTTAATCTATTTTCTGTCTCTATAGTGTCATCAATCCTGGATTCATATATTGTAAAGCAGAAAAACACAGAACAGCTTCAAAAGGGTAACCTCCAATGGCATGACTCTTTTGTGATACATCCAGATATGGACAAGCAAAAACCTAACAGAACAATGCAAACCAATGATATTTGCCTTTTAGGAAGCCAAATCAAGTCCAAAATGTATTGTAGGGGGAACCTATTGACAAAGTTCTAATTGTACCATCCAGATCTATGACTTTGACCTTCTATCCTCATCTCTCCAAAGCTCTCCACAATCCTTTGGTAAGTGATGATGATCTAGTTCTTACATGTGGATTTATTTGACATTTCACTTAGATGGCTGCTTGTTTAGAAACAAACCTGTACGACCCCAAATACTATTTTTTTTAAATATAGATTTTATTGGGGGCTCAAACAGCTCTTATAACTTTCAATAAATTGTTCGTAATAAGCATACTTTATACATGCTACCACGTTCATCTACAAACATTTCCTACTTGAATCCCCCCCAGCATGTGCTCCTCTTTCCTCCTTTTCCTCTAGTTATTTTTTTAATTCCAACTCCTCATATTTCCCCTTCCCCCTTCTCCTCCCCTATGAACTCCTAATAATTTACAGATTGTTATTACCTTTTCATATCATACACTGTCCAATGTGTCACTTCACTCACCCCACCATTGTCCGCACCCCAGAGAGGAGGTCACATGTAGATCCCAGAAATTAGTTCCCCCTTTCTACTCAACCATCCTTCCACTATCCAAATGTTACCATTCCCCACTAGTCTCAAGGGATTATCTATCATAAATTCCCACGTTTCTGACTCCAATGTATATCCCCTGGTCTAGTTGAATCTGTCTTGCAGAATTGAGACAATGATAGTCGGTGGGAGGAAGCATTTGAGAATCACAGGAAAGTTTCACATTTCATTACTACTACACTGTACCCAGACTAGCTAATTTCCTCACTGCATCTTCTCGATAAGAGGATATTGCTTCATTTATTGATGGACTTTGGGTCCCCAATCTGAACTCCCCCTCATTTATAATAATATATTTATAGGTCTTTGATGCTTGATACCAGTTCCCTTTGACACCTTGTGGTCACACGACTATTGCTCTTCTTCCATGTGGGCTTGCTTCTTAGTTAGATGGCCACTTATTTTTCTTCAAGTCTTTAATACCCAGATGCACATCTTTTGATAGCCGGGGACCACCAGCTTTCTTCACCACATTTGCTTATGCACATATTTGTTGTCAGCGATCCTATCAGGAAAGTGAGTATACAATGTTATGATTATTACTTCTTGAAACCTGATAATTGATACATTTGGCCTCTCTTGGTTCCGTAAGCTGGTGTGCTTTTTCCATGTGAGCTTTGCTGATTCTGAGCTGGATGGCTGCTTGCTTACTTTCAGCCTTTAAGATCCCACATGCTACATGTTTTGATAGCTGGACACCATCTTCTTTCTTTACCACATTTGTTTATGCACACATTTGTTTTCTGCAATCAAGTCAGGGAATGCCATTAATAGAACACAATGTTCTTGCACCGAGAAAGTACCTGATGGAGGTACATCAGTTGTATCAAGCATGTTTGTACACATGTAGCCATCTTAATTTCCATATATTTTCTACTTGAGTCCTTGGTATAAGTTCCTCATTCCCCTTCTTTTTTTTCTTTAGAAATCATTTTATTGGGGGCTCATACAATTCCCATCACAATCAATAATACATCAATTGTATGTAGGCCACATTTGCACTTTTCGTCATCATCACTGTCAAAACTTCCTCCCTCCATTTAGGCCTCTAATACCAGCTCCCCATAGTTCCCCTCTCTCACCCTTCCTTCTCCTCCATGAACCCTAATTTACAGATTGTTATCAGTTTTCCATATCGTTTACTGTCCTATGTGTCCCTTCACTCACTTTCCTGATGTCTGTACTCCAGAGAGGAGGTCATATGTCGATCCATGAAATTGGTTCCCCTTTTCTATGGAAATGTTTTCAGTTTTTCTACATTGAGTGTGATTTTGGCAGTTTGTTTTTCACCTATGGTCTTTATTGTATTGGGGAACTGCCCTTCTGGTCCAATATTCTTGAGAGTTTTTATCATGGGTGTTGGATGTTTTTTTTTAAATAATTGTATTGGGGGCTCTTACAGCTACTACAACATTCAGTACATCATTTCTATCAAGCACATTTGCACACGTGCTGCCAAATACATTTCCAAACATTTTCCACTGGAGCCCTTGGTACAACAAGCTCCTCTTTAAAAAACAAACAAAAAAACTCCCCTTTCCCCTCCCCCGCTTTTTTAATGAATCATTTTATTGGGAGCCCATACAACTCCCATCAGAATCCATAACAACATCAATTGTATGCAGACCACTTTTATACACCCATTGCCATAATCACTCTCAAAACATTCTCCCTCCCTCCAGGTCCCCAGTATCAGCTCCCTATATTACCCTCCCCCCTTCCCCATGAACCCTTAATAATTTACAAATTGTTATATTTTTCATCCTGTACACTGTACAATGTGTCCCAACACTCACTTCCCTGTTGTCCATGTCCCAGAGAGGAGGCTACGTGCAAATCCCTGAAGTTGGTTCTCCCTTTCTGTTCCTCCATCCCTCCACTCTCCTGGTATTACCACTCCTATTACTAGTCTTGATGGATCATCTATCCTAAGTTTCCCATGTT
>PVJH01010058.1:0-75576 GCA_004026705.1 Nesogale talazaci | reverse complement strand
GCAAATCAAGACAAGCAGAAATGCCTTATCTATAGGCTTAGGGAATTAGCATATAGTTATTAACAAGTGAATGGCAGCAGAGCTGCAAGCCAAGCTTCCAAGGCCAGGGCTGTTAACAGTAACAAAGGTAACTAGGAACCTCAGGCAACAGACTGCAACAGAGTTCAGGCTACGTGACTGTAGCCAGGTCAAGCATGTCCGCTGGATGGCTCCGGACAGCAGTGGTGAATTTGGGGATCTGGTATTCCCAAACAACCTGTCGCTCTACACCTGATTCTGCAATGGCTGCCAGGTGGATCATCCCACAGCTGAAGCCTTCCCGTCCCATGGCCAGAGCAAGAGCTTTGGCAGTGAAGTGCAGACACCCCTCCTTTGTCATGCCCTCCCTGTAGGCAGCACCGACATAGTCATTGAGGAGCATCCGGAGCCTCCAATGGCAAAGGACTGCCTCACTATCATACCCTCATGGGCACTGAGTACACCTGTCCTACTTTTAGGGGGTCCCAGCCCGCAAGGATGGTTTCTGCCATCAGGTCTTCCTAGCATCTGTGACACATCCCCTTAAAGATGCTGGCTGCCGTGTACACCAGTGGAGGCTGTGTTAGTCCCGGCAGAGTAGAGGAAAAATTTCATAGACACAGGTTTATATAGGTTTTTATATAACAGGAACAGGACATTGAACCCAGTCCAATTCAAAATCATAAGTCTGATATGAACCCATCTGCCCAATATCAGTCTATAAAGATCCCTTCCAACTCATGAAGTCACAGGTCAGTGGGTGCAGAATCCCGGCGCTGGCAGGGGTCTCCACATGGCTCCTTGCCTCCAGGGCTCAGGGTCCATTAACAGCAGAAGCAACTCATCAATGGCAGAGGTCTCCATGTGGCCACCCCAGCTTCAGAAGTCTGGCTCCATCAGAGCAAAGTTGTGTGATCTCTACACCGGCTCCTCCAGCTTCTCAGACGCTGCCATCTTGTCTTGTCCATGATTTATCTTTTCTGAGACAAACTCCCAACAACTGGGGAAGATAGCTTCTCATTTTCATGAGGGAAATATCGCGAGATTTCCCAGAAGTCTCAGGAGAAAGTCATGCCCACATAGAGGCCTCATTGGCTACTCAATGGCTATCTCCAGATTAACAGGCTAGACTCCACCCCTACATTTCAATCATAAAATTAACATAAGCTCATGACTGCCACAAGGCTCATTGAGTTCAATACTGTGGAAGCTGAGCTGATAAGTGACAGCATCAGTCGCTTGGGTATCAGCAGCTGAACCTGAGCGGCATATGCGATCATGCATTGGGGTCAGCTTGTCAGTCACTCAATTAGCTATGTAGGATCCAGTGGTTGTTCTGGAGTTGGCCCTGCCCCTGTCAAATTGCATAGTCATGATAGTGGTCCCTGTGGAAACTTCTTGGTTTTCGCAATCAGGGGTGAGGAGATACGACCCCAAGACTGATGCAAGCCCCAATTCTGAAGCAGCTACTACGGATGCCATCATCTTTCTTCTCTCATGTTATGGTTTTTTATGCACTGATAAAAATCAACGGGAGCCATTATAGGTGAGCTACAGATTAAACGTAATCAAGAGGACAACCTCCCAGAAGCATCGAGATTTTGTGGCAGAGCCAATGGCGGGAAAGCCAGTGAAGAGCCTGGTTGGGATGGCTCCTGGGCAAGAAGCTGGAGGAGAGAAGCTTTGACAACTACTGTGTGGTTCTTGGGCCTGAAGAAAAATGAAGAGCCATTTAGGGAATGGCTCAAGGACATGTGCGGCACCGTTGCCAACAAGTCCTAGAAGTGCTGTGGGTGCCTTTGAGAGTGAGGTGACGCCTTCTTGTGATGCTGTCTTGGAAGCTCCCAGGTGCCAGGTCAGACTCTCTGGAGGTGCAGCTGGATAGGAACTCTTCACCGTCCTCTGCCGAGGAGAAGAAGCTTGCTGTGGTCCAGTTCTCATCCAAGGGCTCCAGGACTTCAAGAGATCTTTCCCCTCACCATTTCAGCATTTTTGGAAATCTCATTCTTGCATGAGTTCCCCTCCCTTCGCCTCCTGGTCCCCTGCGAGGTTCATGGCAAAGTCACCAGCTTTCCTGACTCTTCCCTCACACTCACCTTCACTTCTGGTCTGTTTTAGCCCATTTGGCTCCTTTTTGGTCGAACAGCCCATGTCCTTGTGAAGTTTTTAAGTCAGTGGACTTAAAAAAATAAAATTTAAAAATAAATAAATAAAAACAATGAAAACTCTTAAACACATAAATACATGAGTGGAACTAGAGAATATTATGCTTAAAAAACTTAGTCTAGGGGCTGAGCCCCAATGGCGTAGTGGTTGTGTGCGGGACTGCGGCTCACTGGGATGGAGGTTCAATTCCAACAGTGGGACTGGACCTCCTACTCCCACCGCCGGAGAGCAGTGATGCCCCCCCCCCCAAAAAAAAAAAAACTTAGTTTATATCACAAATGTTAATATTTGGTATCACTATTATTAAAAGAAAAATCAAAGAAGAAGAAACCAACAGAAAAGACTGATGATTATGAGGAGGCTAGGAATGGGGTGGGAAGAGAAGGGGGGCATTAAAAAACATATGGAAGATTTAATAGAACACTTTATTTCAGTTCTTAGGTTGTGCTATGTAAATATCTACAGTATGTCTATTTCAAAACAAAACAAAATAAAAATCCCTCCACATTCCTTATCTCTCAAATCTAAATAGTGATTTGAGTGGCCTCCAAAAAAATAAAAGGAGGAACAGTAAAATTAAAATGTACTTCAAGGCTGAGCCCCGGTGGCGTAGTGGTTGTGCGAGGAACTGCGGCCCACTGGGATGGATGTTCAATTCCAGCAGCGGCTCCACAGAAGAAAAGGCTGGGCCTCCTACTCCCACCACAAGAGGGCAGTGATGCCCCCCAAAAAACAAACAAAAGCAAAACAAAGCAACAACAACAACAAAAGAAATGTACTTCAAGTCTTTTGTGACTACAAAAAAGAACAGATTTTATCCCTTGAACATCAATGAAAAAAGACCTAATGAGCTGTGGGATGACAAACATCAAGAGCACCATAGAGGAGGAAAGCCAAAGGTACTTAAAAAGACAGGAAAGATCAAAGTAGATAGCAGATAAAATTCTGAAACTTCCTCTTCATCACTGAGAGTCATCAAGGCATATGGAAGAAATGATAAAGTAAAGGAGTTGAACAGAAAATGTCATAAGGCAACTTAATGAGCTTGATTGAAGAACTTAGCACAGGACTGTAGAACCATGATAAATGGAGAAATGCTTGCAATCGTTAAGGATTCCATTTTATTTGTATTCAAATTATCAAGGCTCGTGCAGTCAGCATGCACACAATCAGAGCACATATTGCCTTAAGTAAATTTGCTGCATAAGACCTATGTAAAGGTCAAGAGCAAAGACTAAGGGGGCTGGACATTACCCAAGTCATGCTCTTTTCGATTATTTCATATGCATGTGAAAACTGGACAATGAATAGAAAAGACTCAAGAAAGAATTGATACATTTGATTTAATAACAAACAAACATATTACTTTAAATACAGACAGAATATGTTTTAGAAGTGAAGAGACAAAGACTTTTAATTCACATACTTTGGACATGTTATCAGAAGAAACCAATCCCTGAAAGAGAACATCTAGCTTTATGAAGTAGAATATCATCAAAAACGAGAGAGACTCTTGCAGTTGCATAATCTTGTGTCAATTTGAAGATTAAGAGTATATGGGTAGAGTCTAGCCCAGGTGTCCTCAAACTTTTTAAAAGGGGGGCCAGTTCATTGTCCCTCAGATCATTGGAGGGCTGGACTATAGCTAAAAAAAGTTATGAATAAATTCACTTAGGGCCCAGGATGAGTGGACTGCTAAGCAGGACACTAGCAATGGCAAAAACACCCAGCAGATCTATAAATGTCCTCAATGTGCTGCATGTGGCCCTGCAGGCCATAGATTGATGACTCCTGGTCTGGCCTGTCAATCAGAATATAGCCAAATGAGACCTCTTTATGGGCATGGCCTTCTCCCGAGGATTCTGGGAACTTCTGTACTTACTCCTTGGAAATGAGTAGACACTGTCTCTCTGCCCACTCCCTGGGAAATAATGGCTCTGGTAAGACACATGGAACTATACTAGGACCTGGGAGCCGGGGAATTCATGTGGAGACCCCAACCAGCACTGAGATGCCACTGGATCCAAAAGACAGCCCACCCACTGTCCTGTCATTTTCCTGCACTTGGCAGCATTGCATGTTTCCTGAATCTGAAGAGGATTTTATTCATTGGTATCAGACATATGAGCTAACACTGGATGAATGGACTTGATCTGGACTGGGATGTTTTCTCAATATTTAATTGTTCTTCTATAAAGCTCTTTATTATACACATATGAAAGTCTATGGATTTGTTTTTCTTGTCTACCCAGACTAACACAGACCCTCAGTGAGGAACATTTACACACTGTAACAGTGGATGTACACCGTACACAATGGTGGATGTAATGTACACAACTGTGAGGTCAGAACAGAGCAGGAATGTGAAGTGTTTCATTCTTTTAAACACAGCATCATAATTTGTTGGAGTCAACTTGACATGACCTAAGAATGACAGTTATTGAGAAAATCTGTTTGATAAAGTCACCTACTTGTGGGGTTTGTTAAAGCAGCACTTAGAAATAAAATATAGTTCGCATTTTGTCACTTACAGGTTTTTTGCACCCTTTCACTTTGATAGCTTCACTCAAAATTTGCCTGAGTGGATATGCTGAATGCCTTGTCCAAAAATCTACATTAGTAATATTGATCACTGGACTAGTGTTCAGTTCATTCTATAAAATTCTGCATTAGAGAAAGTTTAGCTAAGTCATTATTTTATTTCCTATTCTTATAAAGCACAGTTTGATTTAGAATGCTTTCTCCATCTTGAAACTATGCTACATGAAACTCATGACCTCCAGGGTTATTGAAACAGGAACAAAGGAAAGTAGAGGGAGTGCACAGGTTCTTTTGTGACTGAGTCCAGAAATGTCACACATCCTGTCAGCTGCCTGTCCATTAGCCAAAATTAATCACATTGAACCCTCCTGACTGGAAAGGAAACAAGGAAAGTGTAGGACTCACTTGTATGTTTACTGACTACTAGCTCTGCCACAGCCATTTTACTCATAGTCATTGTGTCTTTCTAGTCATGTATCTGGGATGCAAACTTTTAATATTAGAATTTAGCATCATTAGGTCCACTAGTATAAGTAAACGTCCATTTTCTCGTTCACCAATATAGAAAACAAACAAACAAAATCTGGTAGTGATCAGTGGAGTTTGTTTTCAATTGACCCAATTGGGCTTAATGAGATAATTGATCCAGTTTAATTTTACTGTATACAATATATGAATCACTTAAAGTATGACTCAAAAATGCCTTGACTCAAATCCAGAAAATGAACACACCTTGCCTGCTGATGTGCTGCAACCATTTTGAAATTGGCTAAGGGTATATTAATCCTTAGGCTGTCTTGAATGCCTACAGGCTGCCTTCAATAACATTGATTTGGCTGTCAAGTAGGGGTAAAATGTCAGCATCTCATACTACCCAATTAAGGTTTTAGAGACATACTTCTTACAGAAAAACAAAAGGTCTGTCTCTTGCTTTGTCTCACATAACTCAATGTATGTAGTGTTCAACATCACATTATAGAGATACAAATAACTGTGGAACATGACATGGTTGGGATACAGACTCAATCCAAGCAAATGACCCATGCCCCTGGCATGACAGAATCTGCCCTCATTATCAATGATGTACAAGGACAGTAGTACCACAATTTTTTTCCTTTGCAACTTGAGTTGTGAGGAAGTAGCATCTCTCAAATTTTACACATCTGATGAAAAATTATACCTGAAGCTCTTAAATTTTCTTTGGTTATTTGAATGATAATGACAGCTAGCCATTAATAACACTCATGGGAAAAAAAGTGCTAAATAATAAAGTTGTGATGGACTGTTACAGAGAGAGTCTTACTTCTGTGTCTATGTTGCATGATTCAACCATCCCTTATTGTAAAACTCTTGCAACACAGCTCTCAATCAAAACCAATGATTACAAGCCCTTTATCTCTTTGCAGTAAACTAGAGCTCTTGTGTTTGTCGTATGAATTTGTCTGGGTTTTAAACCTGATATATTGTGTTCTAACTTTGGAACTGATTTAAATTTGAATATTAGAACATTGGGCAGATAATTCAAAATTTTAGCCTTCCCTTCACACTAGTCTATTGCTTCTCAGCTAACGGCAGCACTTATCAGTTTTCCTAGCAGATAAAAGCAGTCACATCATTCAGTTCTTGTTAATAGAATGTAAGTATAAAGGATACGTGTAATTTCTGTCTCACTTGCTTAAAAAGAAATTGCTTGCACTGCATTCCCTCTTTTCCATTCCAGTAGATGGAAGACAAATGTGCTATCAACCCAAGTTTGACTACACATTTTAGCAAGTGCTCTAGAAAATGGCAAAAGAACAAATGGAACAGACCTGTGTTCTGGAATGACCTAGTCAAAGAAACCCCAACATTCTACATTAGCTATATATTACTGAAGACATGAACTTCGATTTTATGTAATCCACTGCATTTTGGTGTCTCTTTTCCAAAACAGTGCAATATTTACCTTTATTGCAGCATTTGGCTCTGGAGTCTCATGTCAACTCACCTAGCCCACCCCTGATGTCAACTGCAGTGAATAATTCCATGTGAATTCAGATCCATCTCATGTTGACTGTACCCACCCTAAGTGTATGTTGGGTATCTTTATGTACTAAGCATCAGAGCCTTGTCCAGTGCTTCAGAATCCCTCTTGGCTCACACACAACACTCAAATAGCAGGAGATAATGGACTCTCATCAGGTAGACAATTTTGGGAGGATAAACAATTGAGGAAACTGAAAATGTTTATCCCAGAGGAAAATCGTTAGAACCCAAATGAGGGACTGATATCAAAGGCTCAAGAAGAAAGAAAATGCTTTGAAAATTATGATGAAAGTAAATGTCCTTGACATAATGGATGAACGTATGGATTGCAAATAGAGATGTAAGAGCCTGCAAGAACCCAATCACACATGGAAGAGGCTGGGAAGGTGGGGGGTTGGGGAGCAGGGAGCCAATAAACTTGGGGATAAGGGAACAACAAGAGATCTAAAATTGATGAGGAGGGGGTGTATAATTTCTGGTGGGGTTTCATCAAGTGAAATATATCCAAGAGGAATTACTGAGCGCTGAGTCGCAGGTGAATACGGTAGTGTGACAGGGGGGAAGTAAAAGGAAATAGAGGAAAGAAGTAGGAGACAAAGGCTATTTATATAGGTTTAGCTATCAGTATGTATATATGTAGATATATTAATTTTTAATTAAAGAAATAGAGGCCAATATAAATATCTTAAGTATTAACATAGCAGACAGACTTTGCACCTCTACTCAAGGCTTCCCTAAATGCACATACCCTTTGTTCTAATAACCTGGCACTTTTTGATTCTCACTTTACCGTTATGATTGCTGAAGACAAAATGAGTACATAAGCAAATGTGATGAAGACAGTGGATGGTGCCCGGCTATCAAACGATGTAGCATCTAGAATCTTAAATAATTGAAGTTAAATAAGCAGACATCTAGCACGGAAGCTAATAAGTCCAGATGGAAGAAGCACACCAGCCTGTGTGCTCTTGAGATAGTGATGAGATCCATATAAAATATCAAAGATTCAAAACAAATAATTAATTCGATATGAAAGTCAGATTTGGAATGGAGAACCAAAGCACATCAATAGAAAATTGGACATCCTCAACAGAAAGGGTACATCAAAGGAATGATCCAGCCAGGGTGCAGTAGAACATTGACAATATACCTATCATTCCTCTAGTTCCTGAATGTTTCCTCACCCCTACTACCGTGGCCTAGTTCTACCTTACAAATCCAGCTAGACTGGAATACACACATTGGTACAGATAAACGCTTTCTGATACATGGAATTCAGGACAGATCAAACTATCAGGAATGAGGTTTAACAATGGTACTTGTTAAAAGCTTAACAAATGGCACATAGAGGAAAGCTACTATCTATATATATTTCTGGGGTGAGGTCTAGGTACTATGTCAGGGCCAAACCCAATCCATACATTCATGTGGCAGCCAAATACATAGGAGAAAAGAAAGAGTGGGGGGAAGACATGGTTGGTGGGGGAGCAAGGCACTAACCCACCCAATGGGAAATCATTTCTAATATTTCACCAGGAGTGGGAGAGACAGATCAGGTTTCAAATCGGTGCACCGAGATATGAATACAACATACTGGCATTTACCAGGGAACCAATAGAGAGGTCTGATGGGCTGATCCCAATCCCAACTATGTGGACATCCTCCTCTGCCCATAAAAGAGTCATTTCAGAGGACAGCACTAGAGCTACAGCTCAGGGAAAAGAACATGTCTGATCAGAGAACACAGGAGCAAATGAAGGGGGAGGAACAAAGAGTGGAGCACATCCTAGTCCACCAAGCCGGGGGGACAATATCCCTGCTCAGAGTAGCCAAAAGCACAGGGATGATCATTTGGTCAGCCTCACTAGGAGGCACAACATCCCGCTCTTAATCCATATCCCTATGGGGGATACCACTGAAGACACAGCGCAGGAATTGTGCCCAATCTGACCCCACCACATCAAGGCAAAACACCAAGAGCATGCAACAGAACAGCAAGGGGGGCAGAGCAATGAAGTCCTGATGGAATACCAAAAATAAACTTTGGAATCAGGGCATGGCACCCTATCGGATTCAACCAGAAAACACTCCTAAAGCTTAATAAATAAACCCATTTGAACTATGTACAGGCTTTTGCTTCTTTTTCATTGGCTTTTGTTGTTGTTTTGTTTTCTTTTGTTGTTTTGCTTTGCTCTGTCTTGTTTTTGCATGTGTGCATATAATTATCTCTGCAGGGTTAGCTAGATAAGATAGATGGTGGTGAGTGGTGACACTGGGATGGTGGAGGGATGGTAAGATATGAAGAGGTAATAACAATTTGTAAATTATTGGAAGTTCATGGGGGAGGGAGAATGGCTAAGGGGAAATATGGGGAGTGGGAATTAAAAAAATAAAGAACTAGGGAAAAAAGGGAAGAGGAGTTTATGCTGGAGGGGTTCAAGTAGATAATGTAGATGAATGTGGCAACATGTGTACAAATAAGCTTAATTCAAATGATGTATTAAATGTTATAAGAACCCCCAATAAAATCTATATTAAAAAAAGATTGATGGGATAAACAATACGGAGGAGAAAACAATGGACCAAGACTCCAGGGAGACATGGAGAGGGGGAGGCAGGGGAAAGGAAGTGGGTGCTAACAACCCCCAGGACAAGGGAATAGCAAATGATATAAAATCAATGGCAAGGAGGGTGTGTTAGTCCTGGTAGATTAGAGGAACAAATTTCAAAGACTCACATATGGATATAAGGAATGGGTTTATATTCAAGAGGAACAGGACATTGAGAAAAAATCCAAGCCCAGTCCAGCTCAAAGTCACAAGTCCAATATTAACCCATATGTCCGAAATCAGTCCATAAAGTCTCCTTCCAACTCACGAAGTCACAGGTCAGTGGGTGCAGAATCCTGGCGCTGGCAGGGCACCTCGCCTCCAGGGTTCAGGATCCATTAACAGCAGAAGCAACTCATCACTGGCAGAGGTCTCCATCTGGCCGCCCCAGCTTCAGAGTTCTGGCTCCATCAGGGCAAAGCTGTGTGGTCTCTCTGCCAGCTCCTCCAGCTTCTCAAATGCTGCCAACTTGTCTTGTCCGTGATTGATCATCTCTGAAACTAACTCCCAACAACTGGGGAAGATAGTTTCTCATCTTCACGAGGGAAATATCGCGAGATTTTCCAGGAGTCTCAGGTGAAAACCCTGCCCACATAGAGGCCTCATTGGCTACTCAATGGCTATCTCCAGATTAACAGGCTAGACTGCACCCCTACATTTCAATCATAAAATTAACATAAGCACATGACTGCCACAGAGGGTATTGGGGATCTGGTAGGGTTTGATCAAGAGCAATGATACTGAGAGGAATTGCTGAAACCCAAATGAAGGATGAACATGAACAAGAAGAAAGTAAAAGGAAATAGAGGAAAAAACTAGGAGGGAAAGGGCATTTATACAGGTCTAAATACAGGCATGTACATATGTAAATACATTTCCATATGAGGATGAGGAAATAGATTCATGTCCATATATTTATAGGTTTAGTATTAAGGTAGCAGATGGACATTGGGTCTCTACTCAAGTACTCCCTCAGTTCAAGAACACTTTGTTCTACTAAATTGGCATTCCATGATGCTCACCTTCCTGACACAATCACTGAAGACAAAGCGGATGCATACGCAAATGTAGTGAAGTAAGCTGATGATGCTCCAACTATCAAAAAATATAGCTTCTGGGGTCCTAAAGGCTTGAATATAAACAAGAAGCCATCTAGCTGAGAGGCAACAAACTCCACATAGAAGTGCACGAGTCTTCGTGATCACTAGGCATCAATGGGGATCAGGTATCAGGCATCAAAGAGCAAAAAAAATCATATCACTGTGAAATGGGGAGGGGGTAAATGAAGTGGAGACCCAAAGATCATCTGTTGCAGCTGGACATTCCCTTACAGAAGGACTGTGGGGAGGATATGAGCTATTCAGGGTGCATTATCGTACCAATGAAACACACAACTTTCCTCTAGTTTTTAAATACTTCTCCCCCCCCCCCACTATCATGATTTCAATTTTACCTTACATATCCCACTAGACCAGAGGATGTATACTGGTACAGATAAGAACTAGACACACAGGGAATCCAGGACAGATAAAGCCCATGGAACCAGAAATGAGAGTAAAGATATGGAGGGGAAGGGGAATGTGGGGTAGAAAGGGGACCGATCACAAGGATGTACATATAACCCCTGCCCTGGGGGATGGACAACAGAAAAGTGAGTTTATGGAGCCTTTAGCCAGTGTAAGACATGATAAAATAGTAATTTATAAATTATCAAATGATTATGGGGTAGGCGTAGAGAGGGAGGGGAAAAATGAGAAGTTGATACCAAAGGATCAAGTAGAAAGAAAATGTTTTAAGAATGATGGCAGCAAATGTACAAATGTGCTAGATAAAATGGATGTATATATGCATGGATTGTGACAAGAGGTGTATGAGCCCCAATAAACTGATTTAAAAAAAATTCAAATAGCAATAAAAAAAGAAAAACAACAATACTGGAAAGGATTGGCGAGTAAGGTCCTTAGATATTCTTTGAACTTAGAATGAAATCCACTCCCAGAGATCACTTTCATGACATAAAACATAGTCCTATACTAAAGGGACCAGATTTTAAGTGGAAAACCATTGATGGGGGGAGGGTTGTTCTTGATTAAAACTTTTGTCTATATGGAGTAACAAAAATTTTCATAGAAAGCAAAAGTAGCATTGTAACATATTTATTTTAATTTTAAAACAATGAGGATGTTGTTAAATTGCTAAAAAGTGGGATCTGGTCACTTTATTATACCTGTAGCAGTCGTGTGCTTATGTTAATCTTATGATTGAAATGTAGGTGTGGAGTCTAGCCTGTTAATCTGGAGATAGCCATTAAGTAGCCAATGAGGCCTCTATGTGGGTATGACTTTCTCCTGAGACTTCTGGGAAACCTTGAGACATTTCCCTCATGAAGATGAGAAGCTATCTCCCAGTTGTTGAGAGTTAATCTGGGAGACGATGAATCATGGACAAGAGAAGATGGCAGCGTCCGTGAAACTGGAGGAGCTGGCGGAGAGACCACACAGCTTTGGCCTGATGGAGCCAGACCTCTGAAGAGACATGGAGACCTCTGCCAGCGATGAGTTGCTTCTGCTGTTGATGGACCCTGAACCCTGGAAGCAAAGAGCCATGTGGAGACCCCTGGCATTACCGGAATTCTGCACCCACTGACCTGTGTCTTTGTGAGTCAGAAGGAGACTATAGACTGATTTCGGGCATATGGGTTAATATCGAACTTATGACTTTGAACTGGACTGGGCTCAATGTCCTGTTCCTCTTGTATAATATAAACCTTTTCCTCATATCTGTATGCATGTCCACGAAATTTGTTCCTCTAGCCTACCCGGACTAACACAATACCCAACACAATTCTTTAAAAAATAATTTAAAAATATTAATCACCAAGTATCTATGTAAAAGAAGGAAATTCAGGATAAACAAAACACTACTAAAAACAAAAATAAAATAGGAAGGTTCTCTTTCCCAGATTTCAAAACCTACTATACAGCCACAGTAATAAATACAGCTTGATATTTGGGACAACAATAGATATGTAGAACAATGGATAGAAACAAAGGATCTAGGAATAATACCACACACCTACAGACACCTGAATTTGGTAACACATTAAATGAGGAGAGATTAGTAGTATGGGAAAAATTGGGTCTCCACCCAAGATAGAATGAAACAAGACTCATTTCTCACATCATGTACCAAAATAAACTTCCAAATGAATTAAATATAAACTCCAGAGTTATTGCAATCACCAATGAAAAAAATCAGAACAGAAGTAAGAGTACAGATAAAGGCATGAATATATTCTCAAACACAATGTAGACAACAAAACCATAGAAGTCAAAATTCAGGGCTGAGAGCTTTTAAAAATATGATATTTCTGTACATAAAAAAACTTGAATAAAAGAGTTAAAAAAGGACCACAGATGAGAAAAAAATATTTTATAATGATATATCAATAATGGGCTAATTTCTAAAATCTATAGAAAAGTCTGTAATACCTTAATAAGAAAAATACAAATAACTCAATAAAAATGGGCACAAGACATACAGATAATTTACTAAAGATTACATCCAGGAGACCAACAATCATATGAAGAAATGCTCATAAACACTAATTATTAAATAAATGCAGATTAAAAAATTAGATCTCTCCTCACACTGATACTCTTTAGCAATTTTTATAATATATTTTTAAAAGTAGAATATAGCAAATGTAGACAGGATGTGGAGAGATTGCAACACCTATCCATTGCCGGTGGGATGTCAGACTTGTAGAATCACATGTTGCAGCCCTTCCTTAAAGCATGGTGAATAGAAATACCATACCCCACAATCTCTTTATTTAGCATATGCACCAAAAAAATAAGAATACGTGTACAAACATGCATATCAATGTTTACCACAGCAATTTATATAACAGAAAAAGGATGGAAATAACCCCAAACTCCATCTGTGAAGAAATAGATAAACAAACTCTTACATGCACTGAAATATTATGCATTTTTTACAAATGACTAGACTATTAAACTCCTCATGACATGGAAAAAATGGAAGATGTTTTTCTCAGCAGTGGTAGTCAATGTCTATAAGATAAAAATGTCATGATGTCATTATTGCAAAAGGAAAAACTGGTTCTCACAGAAGAAGGACTGAGGGCTATGAGGAGATAGGGTTTGGGAAAAGAGAAAGGTCAAGGATGGAAGGAGGAAAAGTGAATGGGAGAAAAAACACAAAAGTTACATATAAGGGGGTTTTGCTGGGTTACTGTCACAGTTCTGTTGTGATATGCTTTGCGGTTATGTATAATATATTTTTCTTTGTGTGGATTATACCTACAAATAAAAGGGAGAAGTTACAAATAAATAGATAGATTATTAATATTTTTCACAGTTTTCATAAAGGTCTATTTCATTATTGGTGGATAGCACATTTAACAGTTAAATACATTTAAATTATGTATAGGTGACTACGTGACTGCAGCATTGGTAACTAGATAACCAAGCGAACTAGAAACCAACTAACAAGTAACTGTCTATTTGTTTAAAATACAGCTCTTATTTAGATCATCCTTTGTTTTTTGATTACTTTTGGGTGGGGTGAAATGGGGTTGGGTAGTGAGGGGGAGCCTGCTGGTCACAATGGAAATATATTAAGGCCAACTCTTCTGATACCCATTCTCAGATGTCTCTTCAGCTGGATTAAGCCTCCAACTCCAGGGCAAGCTCAAGTTTGTGGCCTCCAGCATTAATGCTCTTCCCATCCACCAGAGCAGACAATGTAAGCTTCACATCAGGCCTCAGAGACTGAGTATAGCCCACTCCAATTAAACTAGAGTTGTTGACTTTTGCAGAAATGGAAGCTGTGGGATCCAACTGATATTTAGCAGCAATGCCAAAGCAAGTACAATTGGTACATGATGTCTGAGCCAAGTTTACTGATGTGTCAAGATCTTCACATACTTTTTGATAAATTGACCCTCCAAATTCTGTCCCATCATTGACTTTAGTGTGTAGCTGGAAGTCCCCACTCCTGTAGCCCACTGCAGTTATCCCTTGGTCACCTTTGACTTGGCACTGTCAACAGTCATAAGCAAAGTTAAGAAGGTTGGAAATGGCAGGAACAATTGTCAAATGTAAATATGAAACCCAAAGTGGAAACAGAGAGACTTTTGATGCACGGTAGGGATGGCAACCAATGTCACAAGACAAACTATGTACAAATTCTTGAGTGAAAAATGAATTTGCTTTGGAAACTTTCACCTAAATCACAATAAAATATGTATACATAAAAGAGTACAACAAGACATGAAAATAATGTAAGAAAATGTAGTAAGAAGAAAATTTAGTTTGCTTTAAAGAAGAACTTTTAAAATTCAAAGTTGTTGAAAGCCAACTTTACCCCAACCATGACAAACTACTTGCAATACTTCTAACATAAATGGCTACTTAATTTCCCTGCCACCATGCTGTTCTTTCTGCTCTCTCCACTCTACTACCCATTTGTTATTCTAGCTAAGTTCGTTCTTCAAGTTCCAGCAAGCCAGCCCTCATAACCAAAGACAGCTGAACCATGGACTGCAGGTCCAGCAAAATCAAAGTCAACATCACAGCCAAGGTTTATACAATCCCTCTTGTAGGAAGACTTGATTTTACCACTTTTCTTTCCTGTGTTTGGTGAGAAGGTATCAAATATCAACTTTAAACCTTGGCCAATCTGGTCTTCAATTGCGATTTCTGTCCCCTGAGTGTTATCAGTGTTCCATTTTCCTGTGAAAGTCAGACCATACTCACACCATTTATATTTAGTCTCCAAAGTCCCAGTAACTTTACCGGTGTCTGTGTTATATGAACCGTGTGTTGAGAATTCCACACCACTGCAAGACTTTCTTTTCACATCCAGTTTCACCAACCCAAAACCAAATCCTTTGTTGAAATTATCTCTGGCAGCTTTGCCAAGGTCAGCATATGATGGAGGAATGCATATTGGCCGCACGCAGCTCTGCCCTTAGTTCACCATGCTGAGAAGGGAGGAGGGTCCTGGTGATCTCCTGAGGGGAGTGGCCACGCTGCTCAATCAGCAGCTGAGGCCGCTCGACTCGCTCAAAGTGAAGGAGACACCAGATTATTGATATTTTTAATAGAGAAAGGTGGAAAACAAACCAGAGTCCTAGAAAGTGAACAATAACATCTGGGAGGAATGCATTCCTCAGAACAAGCATCTATATGAGACAAGAAGGAAATAGCTTGCCAAAAGCAAAGTTAAGAAGGTTGGAAATGGCAGGAACAATTGTCAAATGTAAATATGAAACCCAAAGTGGAAACAGAGAGACTTTTGATGCACAGTCGGGATGGCAACCAATGTCACAAGACAAACTATGTACAAATTCTTGAGTGGAAAATGAATTTGCTTTGGAAACTTTCACCTAAATCACAATAAAATATGTATACATAAAAGAGTACAAGACATGAAAATAATGTAAGAAAATATAGTAAGAAGAAAATTTAGTTTGCTTTAAAGAAGAACTTTTAAAATTCAAAGTTGTTGAAAGCTAAACTACTAAAACAGACTTTTGATATATGTGACAGCTTGTTTAAAATCAAATGACTTCCACCATACTCAGACTGAACAGCTAGGCCTATCATGCCTTAGATTTTCCTGGCCTAAACTTTACCCCAACCATGACAAACTACTTGCAATACTTCTGACATAAATGGCTACTTAATTTCCCTGCCACCATGCTGTTCTTTCTGCTCTCTCCACTCTACTACCCATTTGTTATTCTAGCTAAGTTCATTCTTCAAGTTCCAGATTGAGTATTTCTTCTGTAAAATCTTGTCGCAATCTTGTCTCACCCCCACCACATCCACAAACACAAAACTATTTCCTCATCTTTACTGTTTCTCTTGCAATTACATTTTTCTTTTATTTCCCACACTGTATTTTAATTATTTGCTTGCATATACGTCAACTCTATTGAGCAGTACATATCTTGAAATCAGTGACAATTTCTTATTAATCTTTCTGTCTGTATTAGTTAAGAAAGTGTCTAGCCTATAATAGGCATTCAATTATTTGAATGAATGAATTCAGAGAAGAAAAGGATAGAGAGAAAGGCAGGGAGAAAGTGTATCTGATTTACACAGACAGCTTTGCTAAAGTATAGCAGAGCTCTACAATATCCTACTCGCCAGAGAAGCCTACCTCAGTCTTGCTTCTGTTACTGTTGGTATGAAAGCCACATAGAAGCCAAGGAGCTGCAATTACAAGAATGTTATCTACCCATTATTTAAAGAGCACGAGTGCATACTGGTTAAGCTCTAGGTCACTAACCAAAGTCAGAGGTTCCAACCCACAAGCAGATCTATAAGACAAAGATATGGGAGCCGCCTTCTCTAAAGATTTATACTCTTGGAAAATCAATGGGAGCAGTAATATAGGGTCATTGTGAACTGAAAACCTACTCTAGACTGTGGCACTCATGTACTTATGTTAATTTCATGATTGAGATGTAGGGGTGGAGTCTAGCCTGTTAATCTGGAGATAGCCATTGAGTATCCAATGAGGCCTTTGTGTGGTCATGGCTTTCTCCTGAGACTTCTGGGAAATCTCGTGATATTCCCCTTCTGGAGAAGAGAAGCTATCTCCCCAGTTGTTGGGAGTTAGTCTGAGAGACAACAAACTACAGACAAGATGGCACCATCCGAGAAACTGAAGGAGCCGAAGGGGAAGCCACATGGCCTTACCCTGATGGAACCAGACCTCTGAAGCTGGAGAAGCTACATGGAGATCCCTGCCCACGCTGAGTTGCCCCTACCACCACTGGATGCTGTTGATGGACCCTGAGCCCTGGAAGCAAGGAGCCCTGTGGAGACCCCAGCGGGTGGCGGGACTCTGCACCTACTGGCCTGTGACTTCATGAGTCGGAAGGAGTCTTTATAGACTGGTATCAGGGAAATGGGCTACTATCGGACTTATGACTTTGAACTGGACTGGGCTGGGATACTTTCTCAATGTCTCATTCCTCTTGTATATAAACCTTTTCGGCAGGCTGAGCCCCAGTGGCGTAAGTGGTTGAGTGCGGCACTACAGCCCGTTGGCTTGTTGGTTCAAATCCAGTGGTGGCTCTCAGGAGCAGCGTTGGGTAGCTCCCACTACTACCGAGGGCAGTGATGACCCCCCCAAAAAATAATAAAATAAATAAATAAATAAAATCAAAATAAATAAACCTTTTCCTTATATCCATATGTGTGTCTATGAAATTTGTTTATCTAGTTTACCCGGACTAAAACAGACCAACGAAGCACCGCTCCTTACCACTTCCATTATTCTCTATATCAGTGTTTCTGAAAGTGGGCAATATTGCCCCCCTGGGGAGCAATGAAATGCTCTGGGGGGGAGATAGTACTGAATAGTAGCGAGCTACACTTTATCCTTGATTATCATTATAGCACAAAAGATTTTAATAACCAGAAGGCACTATGTGTTTTAGAGTTGTTTTTTTTTCTCTAAAAAGTAGCCAGTAGGCCAAAATTTGGGTACCTATGCGCAATAGCATGCTTGAATCTAAAAGTCAGAGACACAAGTTTACTTCCCTAATATCTCTGCGTAACTGTACCTAGTCTGAATATGAAGTTTTGTTTACATTTCAATGCTACATAGCAATTATCAGAACTAAACCTTGGCAAATATATCATGAATACAATGATGTCTGTGATAGGATTCTATTTATCCTTTAAGGAAATCCAGTTGATGCAACTACTATCAAATTTATGCATCAACCACAAAAGCCAGTGATGAAAGAATTGAAAAATTCTACCAATGACTTCAGTTAGAAGTTGGTCAAATATGCAATCAAGAAGCATTGATAGTCATTAATAATTGGAATGCAAAAGTTTAAAACCAAGAGGAAGTACATTAGTGGAAACATAGAGATTTGGGGTAGAAATGAAGCTGGCAACCATATGAAAGAATTTTATAAGACTAGCAACTTGTTCATAACAAATACCTTTTACAAAAACACAAAAGTTGACTATACACATGGACTTACCCAGAAATCAAATTAACTACATCTGTGGGATGAAAAAATGGAGAAGCTCAATGTCAACAACTAAAACCATACCAGGGGCCAACTGTGGAACAGAACATCACTTATTCATATGTAAGTTCAGGACAAAGCTGAAGAACATTAAAACAAGTCCACAAGAGCCAAAATATGACCTTGAGTCAATCCCATATTCATTTAGAGAACAACTCCGGAAGTGATTTGAGCACTGAACGATAATGACAGAAGACCCGATGAGCTGCAGGATGATATCAAGAACATTTTTTATGAAGAAAGCAAAAGCTCATTGAAAGGCAGGAAAGAAAGGGAGACATCGGACAGTGTATGATATGACAAAATAATAACAGTTTATAAATTTTCAAGGGTTCATGAGGGGAACAGGGAAGGAAGGGAAAAATGAAGAGCTAATATCAAGAGCTTAAGTAGAAAGCAAATGTTTTTAAATTGATGAGGGCAACAAATTTACAAATGTGCTTGTCATGCAATGCATGTATATATGGATTGAGATAAGAGTTGTATGAGCCCCCAATAAAATGATTTTTTAAAAGAAAGACAGAGAAGAAAGAAAAAATCAAAGTGGGTGTCAAAAGAGACTTTGAAACTCACCCTTAGTTGTAGAGTATCTGAAGCATTTGGAAGAAAGGATGAAATCAAGAATCTGAATAGAAAAATTTGAAGTCATCTCAGGAAGATAAAGCTAAATACTATAATGGAAGGTAGAAATACTGAGATTTAGAAAAGCAAAAAAGATAAGAACACAGTCAGCATATTTGAAATGCAAGGAACTCACGGGAAGGAGTCAGTTGCAATTCTGAAAGATTCTATAGGAAAAAAATTAAATGATGCAGGAAGCATGGCAGAAAGATGGAAAGAATACACTGAATCATTGTTTCAAAAAGAACCACCATATTGTTCGGACCATAAGAGGCACCTGCCCATAGGACGCACTCAGTTTTTAGAATAGGAAAACAAGAAAAAAAATCTGACCCAAATAGTACCAGTATATTAAAATGTTCTGCGGTGCTGGACTTTCCGACCATAACACATACCCTTGATTTTTCCCCCACTTTAGGGGAAAGAAATGCATTTTATGGTTTGAAAAATATGATAGTAGATATTCAACCATTTGGGGAGGTAGCCTATTAGCAAGAACCAATCATGCTTAAAGAGGTTCAAACTGCATTGAAAGCATTAACCTAAAACAAGGCTCCAGAAATTGATAGAATATCCATTGAAATGTTTCAGCAAGCTGAAGAAGCACTGGAAGCACTCACTTATCTATGCCAGGAAATTTGGGGAAAAGCTACTTGACCTACTGACTAGAAAAGATCCACTTTTGTGTCCATTCCAAAGAAAGGTGATGCAATAAAATGCTCAAACTACAAAACTGCATAATTGATATTGCATGCAATTAAAATTTTGCTTCAGATTATCCAACAATCAGAAGTACACTGACAGGAAACTTCCAAAAGCTCAGGACAGTTTCAAAAGAGGACCTGAAATAAGGGATATCATTGTGAATATCAGATGGATCTTGTTTCAAAGCAGAAAGGTGTTTACTGGTGTTTTTCTGGCTATGAAAATGCATTTGATGGTGTGGACCATAACAAGTGTGGATAACTTGAGAAAAATGTGAATACCCGGACACTTCATTGTACTCTTGAGGAAGTTGTATGTGGATCAAGAGGCAGTTCTGCAAGCAGAAAAAGGGAATTGTTTAAAATCAGGAAAGGTATGTCAGTGTGGTATCATCTTACCATAATTGTTCAATCTATAAACTGAGCAAATCATTAACAAATCTAGGTTATATGAAGAAGAGCGTGGCATCAGAATTGGAGAAGAGCTTATGAACAACCTGCAGTATGCAAATGACACCACCTTGCTTGTTGAATATGTGGAGAAATTGAAGAACTTGCTGATGAAGATCAAGGACTGTAGCCTTCAGGATAGTTTGCAACTCAATATAAAGAAGACCAAAGTCCTCACAACTGGACCAAATATGTAACATCAGGATAAAGCTGGGGTGTCAAACTCAGTTAAAACATATCCCAAATAGGCAAGATTCACGCAGGCCACACGACAGATATAAATTTTCTTAAATTTATCTTTTGAAGTGAGGATTCAGGAATATGGATAAGGTGATTGAATATTATATAGTTGCTTTTATGTGAACATTTATTTGATTTAAAAAACTAAAGTTATCGTTTTTTCCTGAAACTTGCAAGTGCTTTCCTCCTACTAGTTTTCACCTATTATGACTGGAAAATGCAAAACCATAACTAATAAAAAACACGAAATGTTGGACAGCTGACAAATGTGATGCACAATCATCATGGCTTCCCTCTAAAAATGTGAACTAGGGCTGCCCCTAGGTATGATTCATAACAGCTACAACCTGGAGTGCTTTTTTTAACCTTTTCTCTATTGGGATCTGTTTACACTCTGTGACACTGAGAGTGGCAGACTTACCGCTTCCAAACGTCACCGGACTGAGTCAGCACATTTATACACATGCACAGACCCCCAGGAAAGACACAGGGGGACGTGAATACTCATCTTCAGTAGTTAAACGGTTAGCGAGGGAAATGTGTGTACGGTATTGCCTTGATCTCCTCTAAGCGTTATTTCCTTCATAATATTTTTTCTATTTTAATTTTATTTCAGAGCATCACAGGCTACAAAAAAATTACCTTGGGGGCCGCATTCAGTGCGTGCGCCGCCAGGTGGACACCCCTGGGATGAAGGGAGAAAAGTTGAAGTTGTCAAGGATTTTATCTTGCTTTGATCCATCCTCAGTGCTCACGGAAGCAGCAGTCAGGAGATCAACAGTGGATCTGCTGCCCAAGATCACTTTAGAGCAGGTCTGCTCACATTTTTTCAGCATGCAAACTTCTTATAAAATGATCAAGTCAAAATGATCTACCAACTACAAAAATGTGAAACATTTTTTCTTTATTCATTTATTCATAAACGCATTGAGATTTATTTTTTTGTTTTGTTTTGTTTTTGTATTGGAGGTATCACTGCCCTCTGGTGGTGGGATCAGGAGGCCCAGCCTTGCTGCTGGATTTGAACCTCCAACCTAGTGGATCGCAGTTCCGCGCACAACCACTACCCCACTGGGGCTCAGCCCCGTGAATTCTTTATATGTACAAAGTATGTTCATTTACCTTGCATAACCACAGGAGCCCATACTGCATAACATAACACTATTTACTATGTTCATATTTTGTCATTACCTGAGTTGACTCTGATGACTTGCACTGAATTGAATGAACCAGGGATGCCTAGTGTAGACAGTAGCTGCTGACAGCCAGCCTCAAGCACACTTCCAAATGATCATCAGTCACCAGTAGAAGGGTACTTGGCCTTAATGAACTTTATGTGGGAAAAGGCTGACTAGCATAAATAAGTAGAGCCAAATAATGCAATCAAGGAGGTAGCACATCTTCCAGTAAGTTCCCTCTGCAAGTAAGTTCCAGAACTGTTCATGTGCTCTGGATTTTAGCTGAATGTCGGCTTGTTGTGTCAAAATCTCCCATTCCATATGAAAGTGATATATTTTTTCTTCTTACTTTGCCCAGATTCCCCTACTCATTTAATACCCTTTCTTACATTTAAGAGAAAAAAATAAGGTCTAACAATTGACAATAACTTAGCTTGTCAGTTTTGCTGCACTTAGGGCAGTTGCTTGTGCATGCATTTGACACCTAAGATTGCATATGATTGGCTGAGTTGTATATTAATTAAGTGAAGAGATTGATGATAGTTTATGTCTTTTCTTAAATGCCATATGATCTACACACACTGCATTTGTGATCAACTAGTAGATCGCGATCGACATATTGAACACCCCTGCTTTAGAGTATTGAAGAACAAGAGTGATATTTTTAGGGCTAAGGTGCGCATACCCCAAGCCATCTCATTCTCCATTGCATCACATACATGTGAAAGTTGTACATTGAATAATGAAGAATGAAATGTGGATATACTTGAATTGTGGGATTTGAGAAGAATACTGAGAGGACCATGTCACAAGTGTCTCATGATACATTTTTAAATATGCCTTCACCTTTTCTTCATAACTTCTGTGACTATTTCCCTTCCTTGGCTAGGCCTGCGAATTTTGGCACACCTTATCAGCCCTGTGCTTCTCTCTCCTTATACATCTTAATTACTAGTATCAAAAATTCCAGGAAAATGTATTACGGCATAATGTAATATCCTAAAAGTAATTTTTCTTGTCCATAGGGATCATTACAGTTGTAGAAAGTGCACTCTTTAAACATATTAGAAGAAATTCAGACAAGTTTTTGAATCCTGTTATCTCTGTAATGACTTAGTTTCTAGACAAAATTGGCACTCCTTTAAAAGCTCAATTTTTCTTCCTTTTTTTCAGTTCCTTCCCAGCCCCTCCCCACCTCCCCCCACTCCCCTGACAAATGATGCCTGAAAGATAAACCTGTTGTATGGAGCCAGAGATTGAAAGCAAAAACAAGAGACAGAACAGCTCTTACATTCTTTCATATGATAAAGCCAAGATAAGGTGGAGATCAAATCATTCTCATCTCTTTCCAGCTACTTTCAACTTAGCAGCATAGGAAGTAATAAATTGCCCTTCAATCTAGCTTCCCAACAGCTGATAGTTCAATGTAACTTTAGTTTTTTGCATGTGCTAATCCAGCTCATCCTTTTGTTTGCAAGCAGTCACGGTTTTTGCTTTTTCATGTTCTTTTACAATCAATTTCACACATTAAATTATTTTCTATTAAATTTTTCCTCTGGAAATGTTATCTTAGCTTAACATTTCCCATCTTCTCTTCCCAAATGCCCAAGCCTGTGACTTTGAACTTTTTTGAATGACCTCATAATCCTGGAGCTATTTCTGTAGCAAGTTTAAAAGGAGCATGCATAAGTCATTCCTATTCTCTTCCCACTCCCTTTCAATTCAAAGTGTATGTGCTCTTGGCAATAGAGAATGATACATTTCAACAAAGCACACTTTATAAAGTGTCTGTTAAACTACTTTTATTTGACAGGAAATCAAATGTCCATGTCTTAAATATTGGTCAACACTGGGCACTTCAGAATGAAAGCCGTATAAAATATGATCCAAATAATGACATTGTAGTATGTCATAGAATTCACTTAATGCCATTAGTATCTTTAAATAAGCATTTCCCTATATCCTGTCAATTTTAAATTACAAAGTAAGGTTAACATTGTCAAGTCATATCAATAAGTGTTGATGAAGAACATCTCAGTGCTTTATCCCAACTGCTGACCATGATACTGAAAACATATAGTTTTGTCCTGTGTTTTCTCTTCCTATTATTGTCTTTCCATGAATCTTTATGATTCTGAATCTTTCAGTTATTGAGATTCTGAAAGAGTCTACTGAGATGACTACAGTGTTTAAATAAACAGGAAGGAAAAATGTTTTCAAATTGACTGAAATTGATGGACAAGGGCTAAATTTGAAGCACAAGTACAAATTCATCTTTTTTGGCATCACTGCCCTTTGCTGTTCATGGGAGCTACCCAACCTTGCTCCTGGAGAGCCACTGCTGGATTTGAACTGCCAAGCCCGTGTGCCGCAGTCCCGCACTCAACCACTATGCCACCAGGGCTCAGTGAAAATTTTATGTTTCACTAAACAAAATCTTATCTTACCAAGTTAAAAATTAATGACAGCTATGTAATTATTTTAGAAACATCGATGTATGTTAGGAATTTTTAACTCAAGTTTAATTAGAATTGCCAAGTAATCAGCTGCTGTGTTAGGCACGGTTCTCTAGAGAAACAAAACCAGGACGCTGATGATGATGATGATAGATAGGTAGATAGATGACAGATAGATGATAAATAGATAGATAGATAGATGATAGATTTATACAGCATGAAGGACTATAGCAGCTATAGTCCACACAACAGTATAGAAGGCTCAGTTCAACTCACTTCCATGGAATAGTTCATATACTGGAAGTATTTCAAATCACAAGGGCTTCCGGGTTCAAGGAAGCAAACAACTGGGTCTTCCCTCAGCCAATGCAGGCAAAGTGTCTCGTCACAGGCAGCAAACAGCAGGGCGGGTTACCAATAGTGAGCAGCTCAGAAACTTATCAAAACAGACCTGGATGGGAGGCTGGGATAAAAAGCTCAAGCAATGCAAGAAAACTGGACCCACCAGTGTCAAGCTCAAGCAATGTATACACTATCAGTGATGTGAAGCAGGTCTCAAAGGAACTCCAAGCTCTAGCAACAGGGTCCTCAGGTTGGCTATCCCACAGGTAGTGTAGTTCGCAAGTTGAGGTAGAGAACTAGGAAAAGCAGATAAATTCTGGTCTGGTCACCAGAGAACAAGAGAGTGAGGGGTGGACCTTGCCAAGCCATTTATCTCTTTGCCCTCCAATCAAACTGTGACCCAATTAATCCCGCATGTTCCCATTGGCCGTGTGATACAATAAACCTACCAATCACAGCTGCCCAAATCAATTAATAATGTATCTTTCTAGGCCAAAACTTTAGGTCATAGTCCCTTGAAATTTTCCATAAAATGAATGCTTATACTAAGTTTAATTCATCTTGATAAAAGTAATTTCCATCTTTTATATAATAAAGAGATTCTGTGATCATTAAATATACCACTAATACCTCTTAAAAAGAGCATGTGAAAGTTTTAAAAGTTTCCTTATAAAAATGTAGCACAAGAATGAATTTACTTGATTAGGTTACTAAAATTACTGTCGACAGACAGTGACATGATTTATATGTGCCTACTCTTTTTTTAACAGTTTTATTAGCATATAATTCACATCACACATTTCAATAGTTCAATCACATCAAGAAGATTTGTACAGTCATCACTACAATCAATTTTGAAGCATTTTCTTCATTCTTATACTCATTGTTATTAGCTCCTTATTTCCCTTCAACTCTCCCTGCCATATCCCCCAGAACAAATAACCAAGTTCTCTATATATTTACCAATCCTGAATTTAATGTGTAGAAAGACATTAAAAAATGACAAGAAACAATAATAGCAAAATAAAACATAAAAACCTCAATTAAGAGAAAGTAGAAATATTAAAAATTAGAACAAATTTAAAATGGATCAAAATGGAGATCAAATGAGATAGTGCTAAATTTTAACTTAATTGTATTTGTATTTGCATTCCAATGCATCCTGCATAATTGCCAGGCAATTCACATGCCTGGTCTATTGTCAAAGGACATTCACCAGAGGCTTAATTCACATGTATTTCTCCTTCAGCTTTTTAAAAAAATCATTTACTTGGGGGCTCGTACATCGCTTATCACAATCCATGCATACATATGTTGTGCCAAGCACATTCGCATGCCTACTGCTGTCATCATTCTCCAAATATCTGCTTTTCCACTTATGGCCTAGACATGAGCTTTTCATCTTTTCTCCTCCCTCCCTGATCCCCCTCTACTACCAAGCTCCCCTCAACTCCTTGTGATCACACAGGCTGGTGTGTTTCTTCCATGTGGGGTTTGCTACTTTGGGTTAGATAGCTGCTTGTTTACTTTCAAGTCTTTAAGACCTGAGATGCTTTATCATTTGGTGGCTGGGCACGATCAGCTTTCTCTAACCTTTTTGCCTCTGTGCCTATTTTTCTTCAGCGATCGTATTGGGAGGATGGGCACATAATAATATGATTCTTGTTCTTTTATGCCTGATACCTGATTCTTTCCACACCTCGTGGTCCCACAAGCTAGTGCATTTTTTTAAATAAATGGAAACAACCTCAAAATGAGTCAAAGGAGGGATCAAATCATAAGATATTACATTTTAACTTAATAATGTCTGTCATAATCAACTTTACCTTTTAGTCATCTGCTTCTTTTATTCATACCACTCAGCTATGATCAGAGGGGATTCACCAAAAACTTAATCCTGGTGTGGACACCACAAGTGGATTTTGGACTTCCACTGTTGTCCATGGTTTCTGAAAACCAGGTGTTCACAATTTAAGCTTTGCTGCAGTTCCCTTGTTCAGATTTGAATTTTATTATTCACAATTCTTTTATCATACAGACAAGTGTGCTCCTTCCATGTGAACTTAGTGGATGCCTCACTTAAATGGCCGCTTGCTTTCAGGCAAGCTTTTCAAATTCAAGACTCTACTCCTGAGAGCAAGACACCATCTAGCTTCTTCACAAACTTTGCTCTAGGGTCTGTATCTTCAATGATCTCTTCATTAGGGCAAGCATCAAGCAGGACCATGCTAAAAAAACTAATTATTCTTAAATTGGGGCTAGGATTAAAGCCCCCAATCCATTTATATATCTACAGCTTTTTCTGGATCTCTGGTTCATCTCAGAGACACCATTGCCATTTTATGTTGGAGAACATTATCATACCTCCCTCTGGAACATCCTTCCCACTGCTACAAAGGCACTACAGACTCATAGAGAGCATATAGGACAGGGTCATACTGCTCCCTGTGAGTTTCTGAGACGATATAATTTTTTTCTCCCTTACAGGGTCAGAAAGCCTTATCTTTCTCCCTTGGAGCTGTCTGGTGGTTTTGAATTGCTGACCCTCCAACCCGCAGTAAAATGCAGTCACTACATGTTGATAGTGTCATTAGCTTAGCAAATGGTATGGAATATAAAACATTGTTGAGAAAAGGAACTTATACCAGTGTAGGTCAGTTATTAATGGCAATGCATAAGTTGCTGTTTATTTGTACAAATTAAACTCTTAAGTGACTCAACACTATTTATACAAACAATGAGGGTTGGTGATAGGGTAAAATTTTCAAAGCTACTCATTCTCGAGGGCAGAGCCAAGCCTATGAGTCATAATGAAGCAAAGTAGACTATAAAACAATGTGTATATGTCTGAGGCACCAATCTTTGGGAAACCTCAAGGCAAAAGAAGCAAAGTCCAAAGTCCTCTATCTTTAGGTCTTTGGGATAGTAGTCATCTGTTTCTTCTCACATTAGGGTGTTTCAGCATTGAATCCAAGGGCCACAGGTGAGTTGAAGATGAAACCTATTTTGCTTGGTGGACTTGCCACATCCAGTCTGTCCAATGTGACTTTGAAAGGATGTTGTGCACCTCAAAAGAACTAGTCTATAGTCCCAGTACTCTAGCACACAGCTAGCTCATCAAGGGATTTTTATAAACTAGGTTAAAAGTATCATTTCCTCCCCATGTATCCTATGTATTGCTAGGCATTTTGTTTTTGTTTTGTTGTTGTTGTTGTTCCTCCCTATTTTCCTATCAATAGAAATGTAACTGCTTTCTCTGAGACATGCATGACCCTCTCCCCCCGTCTTGCCTTGATTTCCCAATAAGGTGTCCTTAGCAATCTGATAGGAGTATTTGTTGGACTGAGGTGATTTTACCATGATTTTGCCTGGCAGAAACTTAATGATTTTTCCCTCTCCTCACATCTGAAAAATTGAGGTTAGGTCTTCTTTGCCAAGGCAGTGTTTAAGCTCTACATTTTTGAGGGATGATATATGTGTCATGGACACTAGACAAGCTCTCTGCCTCATTGCTTAGGAGATCAGATTAGAAGATGACATGTCCTGGGAGCAGGAGCTTATCTTCATTTTGGTGTTTAATTTATAACATTGGACTCATAATATTTTCTCTTTTTCCTCCAGGTCATGAGATGTCATGAGATGGCTCATGGTCCCATTACTCTGTTTTAGGGATGCATTCCATTGAATGTATGTGCCAGAATTTCTTTATCCATTGTCCTGCTGATGGGCATTTGGGCTATTTCCACCTTCTTGCTATTGTATACAATGCTGCAGTGAACATTGGGGTGATATTTTTAAGGTTAGGAAGAAAAATCTTTGTTCTAGTATACTAAATTGCATATGAGCTATTCCATGAACTAGATAGGTCTAATTAAAAGAGCTATGTGTGGGTTCTTTGTGGCTGTGAAGTGTTTTGGTTCCTTGGATGGGAAAAACCTTCAGTATAATAAACTACTAAATAATAAAACTAAAAATCTTTTCCTTTCAAACCAATTACTAATTGACTGACAACTCCATTCTTAGGACCGATTTGCAATGTAAGGGAAGTCTGTGATAGGTTTGGCAAGTGAACTTGAGTTACAGCAAACAAAGTCATGTTCTGTCCATTTGCAATTGAGGGCAGTGAAATACCCTATATAAGAAGGACTGCAAAAGAACAACACAGCTTTTTCTATCAACCTATAGGCAAAATACAAGAATTGTTGACTATTGTGAGATTTATTGACAGGTTATGAACCCAGGAAGCAAGAGGGTAGCCAGCTGGTCATTGTCTAATGCTTAAATTGCAGCACCCTAATGATTTTCACTTTCCTCCGACACATTTCCTGTATTCCCACGTTAAGTCACTGCAGTGATAGATTTTCTACCAGTAACCTTTGCCTTCTCTTCAGCCATCAAAAGAGCTGCTTACAAAGCACTAACTCTGGGTATTTCCCTAAATTTTTTTTTGGCCTCATTCCTTCCCATTATGCCTTTTAAATAATAAATGTAATTAGTTGTTCCATAAGACTTAATATTTAAAGTACTTTCATAATTGTTACAAAGTCAGTCCTCACCACATCCATGAATGTTAGCCCAACTCTGTTCTCTCATCTATCCCAGGAGCTTCTCTGTGAAAACAAACAAACAAACGAACAAAAAAAATTGTATAAACCTCCTTAAAGGAGGAGCACAGCTTAAATGTAGTCTATAGAACAGGATATAACATTCAAAAACTTAGCCCACATTTGGCAGTAATTGGTCTATGTGCTACGGGCCTACATAACATATGCTACGTGGAGAAAGGAGCTGGGTCTTATTTTATTAAGCTTGTATATAGTACATAACACATTTTCATACACACCTGGGCAATCAAAAGAAAATTGATGACTATGACTAAGGTAAGTAAAATACACTCCCTCCTGGATTCAGAGTGATCATCTAATTGAGGCAAATTACCTTAACCAAGATTTGCTTATAATAGAAAATGTAGCTCCCAAAAGGCTTAATGATACTGAATTGGTACCCTTTTGAACTAAATTACTTCTTCAGTGAGCAAAATGGTCTTCCTGGAAGAGTAATTTACCTTAAACATATGAGCACTTTCCCTCAAAGAAAGAGTACCGATTTGCTCTTAGAACTCCTTTCTTTAGTTACCTACCCCTGCTTCACAGAGAATTGCCCATTATAAAGAATTTGTCTGGTCCTGTCTATCAACTTCAAAATACAGTCTGTGTTTTCCTCTTTAAAAGGTCATGTTGGAAGGGTACTCTTTGAGGACAGGGGTCTGCTCTTATAGGGAAATGTAGATTCTGATAATAAAATAGCATGGCAATAAAAGGTTTGACCTTTAATGCAGGAAGAAGGAAATTTGTTTTATTGTGGTAACTCTAACTAAGTAAAAATCTCTCAGATTACCTCATCATTGGTAATACCTCTTTGGGGAAATGACCTAGTCCAGCTAGTCGAAGTCAGTCAATTGTGATTTAGGATGACCCCATGTGTTATAGAGTAGAACTTTTCCATATAGTTCTCTAGATTCTAATTTTCTGAAGGCCTACTGAGTAGATCACCAAGCTTTAGGTTTGCAGCAAATTACAAACCAGTTGTACTGCAGGGAGCTGCAAATTGAATTCATTTTTTTAATTAAGATATATTTTAATCATTTTATAGGCATCTCGTATATCACTTATCACAATGCATATATACATATACTGTGCCAAGCCCCTTCATCTGCCTGCTGTTGTCATCATTCTCCAAATCTCTGCTTTTCCACTTGAGCCCTGGATGTCAGCTTCTCATCCCTTCGGCTTTCTACCCCCCCCCCTTGCCCTATCACCCCTCTTTATTTTATAAATGATTATAATTTTGTCATATCTTACATTGCACAAAATCTCCCCTCGCCCACTCTTTCAATGACTAAATGATTGTCCCCCAGATAGGAGGAAATGTGTAGGTCCTTGTGATTGGCTCCTGTTATTAACAGCCCAATACCAGGGCTCCTGGTTTTAGAACCAAAAGGGATGTATGTAGATTGGGATTGTTGATACTTTTCAAGGAGTAATAAAAGTTAATTCATCCCTCTTGGTTGTAAAACCAGGAGCCCTGGTGTTGGGCTGCTAACGGAGAAGTCAGCTGTTTGAAAGCAGCAGCCACTCCTAGAGAGAAAGACAAAACTTTCTACTCCCATAAAGAGTTACAATCTTGAAAATCCACAGGAACCATTCCATCCTGCTCTCTGGGGCCACCTTGAGTCAGAATAGACTTGGTAGGTAGCAGTGAGTTTGCTTTTCAGTGGATTGTGAAAGAGTTCTTTCAAATGCACATGAGGAGCTTCCTGTTATTGGGCATGTGTTGTGCTGAAAGCTAGTCTTCTGCTCCAAAGCATTGTTTTGCATTGATGACTTTGGGATGCGCATTCTCAAGTGCTCTTATGCTGCAGATTTATTTCTTTTACTTTATTTTTCATGCAGTTTAATATTGTCCTTCTGCATATTTTGATAAACCATCTCTAAATCTTTTTTATTGCTGCATCTGATTTCATTGTTGTTTTTTTTAGAAATGAGATGGAAAGGGACTAGGCAGAGGAAAGTAATATTTGTATGTATTTCATTACTTTTGGATACCTACAAGCATGCTATATCTATCAATGGTATTCATTCTGGACCTATCTGTTCAGGTTAGGCCTTGCTTTCTGCCTTTCTGTCATGTTCCTAACCTTGCAATTCCTTACAATTCATGGCATTTATATCACTTAGTTCAAGATCAGCTACAAATGCAAATTTGGTTGGTCACTAACCAAAATCCTCAGAACTGAACCAATAGGTAGCACTATAAGTAAACTGGTAACATCATGTTTCCTCACTGGCCTGGGAACTGCATGGTTAGTAGTTTGACACCACTAGTTACTCCGTGGAAGAAAGATGAGGCTTTCTACTCCCGTTTGGAGAAAAAAATTGTAGTTGTCAAGGATTTTGTCTTGTTTGAATCCACAATCAATTATGAAAGCATCCGTCAAAGGATCAAGGATGTATCACATTGGGTAAATCTGCTGCACAAGACCTCATCAACAGCCAAAAGAACAAACAGATCTGTCTTGGAAAAAGTACAATTAGAGTGCTACTTAGAAGCAAAGATGGTAAGATTCATTTCACTTACTTTGGATATGTTATCAGAAAAGATATTCCCTAAAAAGATTATTGTGCTGGGTAAAGTAGAGGGGCAACAACAAAAAAGGGAGATCCTCAACAAAACGGATGGACATAATAGCTGCATCAATTAGCTCAAACTTGACCATTATGTGGATAGTGCAGTATTTTGTTCTATTGTACACGGGCTCCCTAAGGGTCAGAACTGACTCAGTAGCACCTAACAATAACACAACAACATTGGATGAGTTAACAGCTTGCCACAAGTCAGGATCAGCAAATAGTGAGGATGCAGTCAGTTGTTAGTTCACAGCAACGTCTCTCCTAAGCCAGCAGCTAAGTCTCTGTCCGGTCCTCAGCCTCTCTGTCACATGATTCTTTGATCTGTGCCTTCATGGACCATGAAGCCTACCTGTCACTTGGCCTCACAGCCCCATAGTCCTGGTGCTATTTCTCTGTTCTGTCTCATGATTTACTTTCTTCAACCTCTGGTCTCCACCTGGATTCTTTGCTTTGTCCTAGTGTGTTCTTGCTCCAGTTTCTGGCATCCCTGGTGTTGACTTCTGCCACTTCAGACAAAAATCTGGAATGTGTTCTTCTTGGATAGTTCTAGAAGTTCTCTCTCTGGTGTTGCTTCAAAGATTATTCATTGTTATCACCAGGTAGATGGTAATTAAAACTGACCAATCCTTTCTATTAGTGTTACACACCCTCTATTTACATAGTCCCACCCAACCACTTGGTGAGAGTTAGAGAAACACGGTTAGAAGAGCCATGTTGAGAAATTTATACAACCCGAATCTCAAACTATTTGGCACCTCACTGAAATCTTTTCATTAATTTACACATTTTCTGAAAATAACCTAATATTTTCCTGTATTACACCTCATTTTACTCATATGAGCTCTTCTGATTTCCTTGACCACTCACATGTGATTCAGTGATGATCATTTCTCGGTCAGACATTTGCAAGATAGTGTTTGCCCAATTCGGATTTCTGTGGGTTCTTGACAATAAGGGCCCTTATCCTTTTCACAGAACACTCAGTAGAAACCCATCTTTCTCACACCTACCCTCCCCCTTGACCTCCACTTGCCCACAGCTGAAATTAGCTTATAAACCAATGTATTTTTTTCTTTTTTATTTTTTTAAGCCAATGTATTTTGTTGTTTCAATGATCCCTCATATTGATCACTGTGCTATTCTGGATAGACTAGAGAAACAAATTCATAAACATGCATGTGTATATAGTGGAGAGGTTTGTATACAGGAGCAACTGTACATCAAGAAAACAACACAACCCAATCCAGTCCAAGGACATAAGTCCAATATTATCTCATATGTCTGATACCAATCCATAAGCCCTCTTCAGACTCACGAAGCACACATTCAATGACACCATGAAAATTGCAGGCCAGTAGGTGCAGAGACTTATGTATCTAGTGGTGGTAGAATCATCGCAGTGCTGGCAGGGGCCTCTTTGTGGCTTCTCAAGCACCTCAACACTGGCAGGAGTCTCTGCCTGGCTTTTTCAACTTCAGAGGTCTGGTTCAATCAGGGCAAACCCAAGTGGTTTCTCTTTTGGGATGTCTCACAAGGAGTCAGCCTTGTGTCTTGTCAGTAAAGTGTCTCCAAGGGACTGAGTCGTGAGTTTCTCATATCCAAGGGGGAGATATGGCCAGATTTCCCACAATTCTCAGGAGAAAGTTATGCCCACACAAAGGTCTTATTGACTTTCTCCAGATTGACAGGCAAGACTCCATCTCTACACTCCCAATCCTCAAATTGGTACCAGATTGGTGACTGCAACACTCACTATAAATTTTACATAATTGAAATTAACTTTTTAAACTTTCAGGGAGCTAGTTTGTAATTATGCAACTGTAGCGTACATTTACTCTTAGAAAACAGAGTTCACTTTCTCTCCTTTCAACCTTATAAATTTTCAGGAAAATCTGCTTGATAACAAAGCTTGATTTCATTGTATCGTCAGGCACATTGCCTTCTCCACTGGATTGTATCTTTGAAATGGTAGAGCAATGCAAAAATCTACCATGCACATGTTTAATTCATTGGCTGACCTTTTAAAACGTAGATTTTGTCATTAAGCTAAAAGTGATCCAAACCTTTAGATATACAGTACAGCAATATTTAGACCTATAATAACTCTACACAGGGGTCTAGGGTTTAAAAGCATGTTTTGGGTTTTAAACAAATTGATTTCTCTCTTTTCTTCCAAGTTCCACTCTGCTTTTTAACCATCTTTCACTCCTGAGTGATGAGGCAAATTAACTCCTCACAGTTAAAAGGAGCAGGGAACCCTTGCACAGAGGAGACATTTTTTCTAAAATTACTTTTCATTGATTGTGGATTTAAGTCACGAAATTGACTTTTCTGAGGTGGGAATTGTCACAAGTTTTCCTACCATCCCTCCTGTCTCCACCCACTTCTTCTGCCCATACTCACTTGACAGCTGCTTATTCTGCCTTATACTGATCGTACTTCTGAAACTGTGAGTTGAGAATTGCAGCCAGGTCAATTTATCTCTGTATCCCCAAGGACTAGATCAGTGTTTGGGTTCACTGACTTCATGTGGATAGAATGATAAACTAATTCGTTTGGATTTTAATTTTTCTCTGATGCTCTTAAATATTCTTCCTTGTCTAAAACTATGAACCAAGTTGGATAAAGGTCCAAACCTCACAATCACATTGGCCTGAGTTTCCCTCAGCTGTCATTCTGTCTAAATAAGGAAAGACACAACTCTTAAAATGGGAAGAGGCACTAGTTCATTTGAATTCTGTCTTTACTATGGTATTAAGATGGAAATAGAATATGTCTGAATTAGCATTTCAATTAGATTAGTTTTCAAAATTCCAGACTTTCATTCAGTGTACTGTGTTCAACATTCTCAATTGTTTATTGACACTGGCCAAAAAAAACCCCAAAGCTAAATATAAATACTAAAATTTATTATCATGGCTTCTTTTATAGGCTCTACATTTATCGGACAGAAGCAATAAATATCCCTCTACAAGTACAATAATATCCAAGTCTCATCAAAAAAATTTTTTTTAAACATCCTCACATCGACAGGAAATGACAGGTACATGTAAGTGAAAACTAACTTTATTAGAAAAATAATTGCACTGAATTCCTGTAATTGGATGGCTCTAAAATCATCACAGTTTCAATTACTCAAGCATTGTGATGGAATTTCACTTCGTGAAAATGCAGGAAGCTAAGCAATTTATTTATTTCTTTTAAATGGTGGATAACATGAATAAAAGTATTACTATGTTATTTAAATCTAATTTTAAAACATAATTTGCATGACGAAAATTGCTCTACTTCTTAATCAGAGTCACTCTAGTGGAACTGCTTTAATAAAAGTTTCTTTTTATATAGAATTTAGCTTTCCTATTAGAAAATGAATTCTTCTATCTCCAAATTACAAATTGGTTCACACTTTTAACCTTTTCTCCAATCCTGAGGCTTCCTGGGGCTGAATGAAGAGGATGCTTTCTGATAACCCCATTGTCTTTAGGTTGCATTTCCATCCTGAACAATTGTCAGATTTGTATTATGTGAGACCCTGCTTTAACACCACGACTGCATGGAAAGACAGTGCTGAAAGAAAGAGGTGGGAATGAACATTTTCCAGGCTGCTACCCTCCCCATGGTTTCCCATTCATCAGAAAGCACCCAACCTCCCTCAGCTTCTTCCTGAAAATGAAAATCCTTTCCCATCAAAGAGAAGTTTGGGCAACATGAACAAGATATGCAACCTCAGGAAACAAAAAGGGGCTATGTATGCAAACGAGACAGTTTTTTTCCTCATAGGTATCCTAGACTCACACCAATTGTTGATACAAACCCCTGACAGATTGAAATTGCATGGATTGTTAGAATAATGAATTGCATTCCTCTGATTCATTTTAGAACACAGAATCCAGTTGCTTAGAGTTAATTTTGTCCAACCCTCTCATTTCATTTCCAAGCACTCAAGGAACAACTTTGGCTTGACTCAAGTCATACGTTTTTTAATTACCTCCCTCTGAGCTAGAACTCAGCTCTCTGAACTCCCAGCCTAGGATTTTTCCCACTTCCTGAACCTGCCAAACAATGAAGAAAGCAGAGTTCTTCTGTGCCTTCACACTTGCCCACTCTATACCACACACACACACACACACACACACACACACACACACACACATATATACACATATATACATACATATTCTTTGCAATATACATTTACACTGGAATGTATTTACAGTATAAGACCCTTTCTCCTGTAATTTTTTTTGTTATTAATACTTATTAACTATCACTATACCTTTGATCAGCATTATAACACCTCTGTTCCCCAACCTCAGGGTAACCTGACTAGATTGTTTGACTGTCCATAGGACTGATGAACAGAGCTAGTAAAATTCAATGTTGAATGTCAAAATCCATAGTGATCTCTTCAAAAATACTATTAGAAGAAATGAAAGATGATGCAGCAATTCTGCTAATTAAAAATACAGTTGTAATTAAATTGGGGATGGAAAGGAAGCATTACCAAATAGGAGCATGGTAAAATATTGATGCTACAAGACTGTGTACAAAACAATTTAATCTTATAAAAATATCATTTTAATTCCAGCTAATGGATATGGACACTTGAAAATGTAAAGGAGCTTATGTGAATTGATAAACTCTGCCTCACCCCAGTAAGGCAATGTATATAAGATTTTAGGCACTTTATTTTGCATATCGTGTTAATGAGCATATAAAAGGTCTATTTAGATTTTCATTTAGATGTTTTATTTAGGACGGGAAATTAGATTATGTGTGTAATAAACTGCCACTGAATTATAATTACACATAAATCATCAGAGTATGAAGTTTAAAAAGTTTTATCAGATAATGTAAGCAGAATAACAATAAATAATAAAACAATGAGAAATAATAATTGCTCTGAATTGTATATTATGTATATCAAAATTAAATGACCATATATAACACTAAGAACATTACATTTCTCCCTCTTTCTGTGACCATGCATGCTCACTCCCCTTTCTTATTTCCCATTCCCATTTATAATGGATACATGGGTAGTTTTCATAGTATATGTCAATCCTAGGACTTGGGAAACATTTGCTAAAAGGTGTGCTTATTTTCTTTCTTTAAAATCATTTTATTGGGGATTTCTACAACTCTTATCACAATCCATACATCCATTCATTGTGTCAAGCACAGTTGTACCTTTGTTGCTATCATCATACTGAAAGCATTGTCTTTTTACATTAGCTCTTAGTATGGCTCCTTATTTTTCCCCTTCCTCTCCCATCCACTCTTCCTCACAAACCCTTGATAATTTATAAATTATTATTATGTTGTCATGTCTCACACCATCCGATGTCTCCTTTCATCCACTTTTCTGTTGTCTATTCCCCAGGAATGAGGTTATATGTAGATCATTTCGTTCAGTTACCCCTTTCTCCCCCTGCCTTCCACTTAGCCATCTGGTATGAGATCATCTGTCCTGAATTCCCTGCTTTTCCAGTTCTTATCTGTGCCAGTGTACTTCATCTGGTCTAGCCTGATTTGTAAGGTAAAACTGAGATCAGGATAGTAGGGGTTGGGAGAAGGAATCATTAAAAAAACTAGAGAAATGTATGTTTCATCAGTGCTATACTGCATTCTGACTGGCTTGTCTCCTTCCCTCAATCCTTCTGTAAGGGGATGTCCAGTGGCCTACAAATGGACTTTGAGTCTCCACTCCACATTGCCTATCATTAGCAATGATATGAGTTTTTTGTTCTTTAATGCCTGATACCTGATCCTATTGACACCTCATGATCACACAGGCTGGTGTGCTTCTTCCATGTGACTTTGTTGCTTCTCAGCTAGATAGACTCAGATACTATATCTTTTTGTAGCCAGGGATCATCAGCTTTCTTCACCACTTTTGCTTATGCACCCGTATTTTCTTCAGCAATCGTGTCTGGAAGGTGAGCATTATGGAATACCAGTTTAATATAACAAAGCTTTCTTGCATTGAGGGAGTACCTGAGTAGAGGCCCAATGTCCATCTGCTACCTTAGTAGTAAACCTATAAATATATGCACATAGATCTATTTCCCCATCATTATACATAAATGTGATGATTTTCATTTGGGGATCTTTTCTAAACCACGAAGTTGTAATATTCAAATTCTTCAAGGATTTAAGACTTGTGATATATTTAGATTTGACTCTGTTGCTTGATTAATTTGAGAATGTAGAAATTCAGGTACTGTAAGAAGGCTGTATTTGCCTGTGTTTTTGCTGATACCATGAAAGTCAATCAGTAGGGATCTTTTATGGATTGTGGTGCCCCCTCCCATAATAAGTATTGAATTCTTGTGATTTCTGAGCAATCTTCCATCTAATCATTTCCAACTCATAGCCACCCTATATAGGGCTTCCAAATTGATAAATTTTTATGGAAGCAGATAGCCTATTCTTTCTTTCACATAGTGGCTGGTGGACTTGAACCTCTGATCTTTAGGTTGGCAGCCCAAAGCAAAACCCTCTTTACCACCAGGACTCCTGTACCTGTGGATAGAGCTTGGGAAACATTTTCTTTTTCATGTCGATTATATCACACTGAAATTAGCATGGGTTCTAAATCTAATCACTTCATAAGTTATAAAAAGACTATGGAGCTAAATTTTAATTCTCGGAAGCACACAGAAAAACAGATGCCTTGTGGGGATTGTCTACAAGCCAAGGAAAGAAACAATAGCCAGGACTGCCTATGAGGAGCTAATATGAAAGGCTAAGATCCTGATTTGGATTTTTAGCCGCCAGACTAGCTGTTCTCAACCTGTGGGTCATGACCCACTTGAGGTAGAACGACCCTTTCACAGGGGTCGTCCAATTCATAACAGTAGCAAAATTACAGTTATGAAGTAGCAACAAAAATAATTTTATGGTTGGGGGGGGTCACCACAACACAAAGAACCATATTAAAGGATCGTTGCATTAGGAAGATTGAGACCCACTGCTCCAGAGTTTTAGAGGAACTATATTTCTGCCATTTTAAAATGCCCACTTGAGACTAAAACAGAAGTGAAAAAAGATAAAGCAACTACTTGAACTTTTCAGTCTTTCTATTTACTCATGAGGTAAAGCTGCTTTTCGACTTTGAATTTCCTTGAAATACTTTGCTTCTTACAATAAACACCCCTTTTCTTTTCTTTTTTTTAAACACCCCTTTTCATGTAAACAAATTTCTGCGACCTTCTGTTACTTAAAACCAAATTCATGGAAGCTAAGAAAGTCACATTTTCCTTCTCTTCACTCTCTCCCAATTTTCTACGAACATGCAAGCCTCCTGCACAAACATACATACACATAGTCATGTATTCCTTCATATACATACATTTCTCTGAAGAAATTATCCCCACCCAGTCTTTTGGAGTACTTAGGATTCTTGTATTCTAAGAGAAGGTCAAACTGACCGATAAAGAAGGATAAAGTCTGTTTCCTTGGAAAATCCTGACAAGTGACTATTTTCAGAAGCAAAGGGATCTGGAACCTTGAAGATAACTCCTCTCTGGGACTCAATGTTAAAGGAAACCTATGGCAGGCTGAAATGCCTGCTAGGTTTCCACCTGGATCTACTCTTTGAGTAGAAATAGGAGAACTGCAGCAATAAATAGGCAGGTTGAATTTGGCCACTGACACCCTTGGGACTTGGTTCATAAGGAAATAGAGGAGACAAGAACGGGTTGATTGGTCTGAAGTTCATGACCTAGCATGAGAGAGCTAGGCATGTTGAGAATTTGTGATGGGACTTTGGTCTAAAGGGAAGACAACCAATGGCTACCTGGGTGAGGCTAAGTGGAAAAGTCCACATTGAGCTGACCAGAACCCAACCAGAGGAAGAGACGCGATTTGAGTGTGTGAACTAGTGCATATTGCAGCTGACTTTATGGATGGCTGTCCTGATTTGACTTTGCTAATGGATGCACACTTCACGAGTTTCCAACTGTAATGAAGATTCTTCATGTTGAAAGATATGATTGTTTCCTTCGATCACTGGGTTGATGTAAGTGGGCAATATAGAAATTACATACCCAAAATGGGGTGATGAAGGCATGAGGTGGTTGTCTTGCAAACTCTTATAGGTGGTGGAATATATGTTCATAGGATTATAGGATCAAGGTGTAGATATTTTGTAACTACAATTGTAAGGCATAGGATATCTTCTTTTGTTTTTTTGTTCACTTACAGAATGTTATTTTTAAATGATGGTGACACATGTTGAATTGTATGCATTTTAGCTTTATCCTGTTAGGTATAGATGATTCTATTGTTTATTTGAAGGTTACATATGGTTATAGAGTCATGTGAAAGTGTAAAATTAACAAGAGGTGGTCTGTGGCAGTCATGTGCTTATGCTAATTTTATGAATGAAATGTAGGGGTGGAGCCTAGCCTGTTAATCTGGAGATAGTCATTGAGTAACCAATGAGACCTCTATGAGGGAATGGCTTTCTCCTGAGACTTCTGGGGAATCTCACGATATTTTCCTCATGAAGATGAGAAGCTATCTTCTCCAGTTGTTGAGAGTTTGTCTCAGAGACGATGAATCATGGACAAGACAAGATGGCAGCGTCTGAGAAGCCAGAGGAGAAGCCACGTAGCTTTGCCCTGGTGGAGCCAGACCTCTGAAGCTTGAAAGACCACACGGGGACGCCTGCAAGTGATGAGTTGCTTCTGCCACCACTGGATGCTGTTGATGGACCCTGAGCCCTGGAAGCATGGAGCCATGGGGAGACCCCTGCCAGTGCTGAGATTCTGCACCCACTGACCCGTGACTTCATGAGTCGGAAGGAGACTTTATAGACGGATACCAGGCATATGGGATAATATTAGACTTATGACTGAACTGGACTGAGCTAGGATGTTTTCTCAGTGTTCCATTCCTTTTGGATATAAGCTCCCTCCTTATATCCATATGTGTGTCTATGAAGTTTGTTGCTCTAGTCTACTTGGACTAACACACACACCTATATAAACTACCAACTTTGATTCTTGTACTTTCTATATTGGATAACTTTGAACCCTTATCACTTGCCACATTATTAATTATTTCAGATCAGTTAAAATGCTTCTGGGATATCTATAAAAATAACAGGAAATGATTTGTGTGGGTCATCTATTTTAAAAGCTTTGTCATATATTGTCTTATTTCCTTTCTCCTCATTAATCTCTCAGTTAATCAGAGATCAAATCACCCTGGCTTAGTTTTACTGATATTTCTAATTATCCACGTGCCAAGAAATATAGAAGCAGTAGTCAGGAAATCAAACAACTTCTTGCATTGGGCAAATTTGCTGCACAAGACCTATTTAAAGTGTTGCATAGCAAAGATGTCATTGTGAGGATCAACATGTGCCTGATGCAAGCCATTTCACTTTCCATCACCTCGTGTGCATGTGAAATCTTGCCAGTGACTAAGAAGGACAGGAAGTTTGATGCATTTACAATTTAATAGAGGTACAGCCATAAAACTTCTTTGAATCAAGGATGCTAAGACTATAACTCATCTGCTTTGGACTGCTATTATGAGAGATTACTCCCTGCAGAAGACATCAGAAAGAAGACCCTCAGTGAGAAGGATTGGCATCATGACCAACTGCAACAATTGGCATAGCCATAACAATTGTGAAGATGAGGAAGGACCAGGCAGTGCTTACCTCTGTTGTTCACTGGGTTGCTTTGAGTTAGAACTAATTAAGAAACCCTAACAGCAACAACATATGGTGTAGTGGGTTACATGTTGGGCTGCAGTTCAAATGCACCAGGTACAAAATGTGGAACCCCAGGGAATAGTTCTACTCTGCCCTATAGGGTTGATATAATTTGGAATCGGTGGCATTGAGTTTATTTACAAACCTTAATGCAAAGCCATTCATCTATATGCTAGTATCATATAAATAAAGCATTTTAGGAAGGAACTATATGCTTCAGTTTTTACCCATCTATAAAATTCCAAATATTGGAATAGTTAAGCTGTGTTATAACTTGATAATGGGATGTCAATTTGTAAAGGATTTTTTCACATTTTATTATCTTAGAAATTGATTTATAAATGATGAATTTTAAATGTTTCTTGGTGATTATAAAATAACTGAATGTACAGGGTCCACTATGAGACAATCCATTTATGTTAATAATAATGCATATTAATTATAATAAATTCCAGTAATTTATTTTTACTATATCTTATGAGCGGTAGTTAAAAGAGAGTCACATATCATCATGGCAAAAGGCTGTTATTGTTGTTAGATACTGTCTTGTACTGGCACAGAAATCATATGCATGACCCGAGACTTGGCCAAGCATATTCTTTTCCAGGGAATGGTCCCTCCTAATAGATGGACAAAGTACTTGAGACTGTCTTGCTACTCTCACTAATATTTTTTTGTTTTTTCAAAAGCAACTTTATTCGTGACACATTTTTTTTGGGGGGGGGGGCATCACTGCCCTCTGGTAGTCGTGGGAGCTACCCATAGTCAACAAAGCACAAATATATATCTCTTTGGTGTTCTCTACTTTCAGTCAAAATCCATTTTGCATCAGGAATGATATTCTTCATGTCTTCTTCTGAATCCAGCTTTAATTTCTGGTTGCTCCTTGTCCATTTATAGCTGCACCTGAATTAGTTTCAGAAAAATGTTATTTCCTTGTGATATAAATGATCTTGTTTTATAATTTCTATCTTCAATTGGGTCACCTTATTTGAAATCAACTTAATATGAATCTCCAATAGTTGATTGGCAAAGTGACTATCTTCCAAATTTATTTGGCACAGATTACTTCTTAAAATGGTTAGATGTTCACTAGTTTTTTGGGGGACATGGGCATAGTGATTCTGTACATTCATCCAATCTTTCTTTGATGCTTTCTGAAACATGCAATATATCACATTGCATGTATATAATTTTGCATATTCCATGGGTAAAATATAAGATGCTTAAATATTCCAATTCAGGCTTAAATTTTTTCTTTAGTGTTATTTAGTTTGCTATGTGCCAATTGTGTTTTCCCTTTTGTTTTTCTAACTCTAGGGCTTCACATTTTTCACTATAATGCTTTACCGCATCTTCTTGAGCTGCCTTTTGAAATTCCCTTTAGTTTTTTGAAATAGTCATTTATTCATTTGGATTACTTTCTATACATTCAAGAGTAAGGTTTAGAATCTCTATTAGTCTTTTCTGTATTTCCTGTCATTATAATGGCCATATTCTTTCTTCACATATGATGTTCTTAATGTTATATGGCATCTCACCAGATCTTTGGTTATACATGCTAACTGAGTCACATAAGTTCTTGAGTTGGTCTCTAAATACAGTTAGGGCATTCTTAAGTTCATATTTTGTCTCTCAAGGATTTAATTTGAACTTGAAATGAGATATGAGAAACTGAAGGTCTGTTCCTCAGTTAGCTGCTAACCTTATGTTAGCTGACCTTATGTTAGTCATAACCTAAGTTGACTAACCTTATGTTAGTCTTCATCATCTCTTCCCACAAAAGCATTCATTTGACTTCTTTGTATTATTCAATCATGCTTTGTTCTATATCTATAGAACATCTATAGCCCCTGTTTATGTTGATGAAAAAAGCCCTTTGAGATAAAGAAGGCAGCAGTGTTACAAAATTGTATCATGTCATCTCTACATTTTTGTTTCGATCACTGAGCCATGTTTTCCAATTGCAAAATCTTTCTTTTTGGAACTAACTTTCACATTCCAATTATCAGTAATCACCAAAGCTTCTTGATTGTATGTTTGATAAATTTCAAGCTTAAGACATTTCTATATTTCTTCAGCTTCTTCATCATGGACTTTAGTACTTGATGCCCAAATTTGAATTGCTATCAATTGTTAGGTGTCATATAGTCAATTCAAAGCCCTGTACTCACAACAAAACTCTGCCCAGTCTGTGTTGTCCTCACAATTGCTCCTATGTTTGAGCCAATTGTAGTAGCCATGCATCAATCCATCTCATGGAGGGCCTTCCATTTTTGTCTGCCCTCTACTTTGCCTAATGGAATGACCTTTACCAGTCTCTCTTGACAACATATCAAAAAATGGAAGATGAAGTCTCACCATCCTTGTCTCTAAAGTGCATTTTAACCATATTTTTGCAAGACAGATTTGTACTTTTAGCAGTCCAACTTTGAATAGTAGTTGTAGAAACTCAACTTCCTTATAGGCATATATATATCATCTTATCAGACACAGAATTCTACTTTAAGATCTTGAAATGTCCTTTTTGATGATGAATATGCGGGTATTCCTCTAGAATTTGACATTCCCATCACAGTAAACTATATGATTGCCCAATTGAAAATGGCCATTTCAGCTCACTATAACCTAGAGTATCAATCTTTAAGTTCATCTTTTCATAACTGACAACTGGTAATTTTGCTTTATTTGTACTTTGTACATTTCAACCTCTGATTATTAAAAGAATTATTAATGGATGTCCAGCTATTTATCCTCATTTTGAATCATTACTCACCAAAAAATGAGGACCCCAAAAGTTTTGTTACATAACTAAGTCAATAAAATCATTTCTATTTTAAAGAAACAGTTCTTTTACAGTCATATGAGCGGGTACCCTCCCTACCCCCCAAAAAAGTTAAAAAAAAACCCACTGGGTGGAGCTATTGTAGGATGCATTTTTTCCATTAGGCAGGCATCAAACATCTCACTCTGAGTTAGTGCACCCAGTGGCATTGCTTGGGAATGTTCTCTCTGGTCACAGTGATTGTTTTGTGTGTGAAAACAATCTCACTCTAACCTCATTTTTTTTGTGATGGCTGATTTAAGACAACAGTGTGTGAGTGTGAAATTTGTTTCCTGTTCAGGAAATGTCACTCTTCTGACGTTGAGCATAGCTTACAAGGATATCACTATGAGAAAAACAAAAGTATATGAGTAGTTTTCTCATTTCAAAAAAGGTGAAATATCGATTGGTGACAAACCTCATGAAGGACAATTGTCAGCTTCCTGAATGACTAAAAATGTCAACTTATACTGCATTTGGAATTCATTCCACCAGGTCCAACTGTTAATCATTCTTTCTATTTAGAGGTTCTGAAAAGATAGCATAACAGTGTGCAACAGAAAAGGCCTGATTTGTGGTAGACAGGGAACTGGTTTTGTCACCACTTGACCCAGGCATCTTACTAACCTGACCTCACTCAGGGAGACTTCTTTTTGTTCCTGTGAATACAGAGGGACATGAAAGGACAGCAATTTTTCAATGTAAAAGAGGTGAAGAAAAAAGAATGGAGGTACTGTCAGCCATCTAAAGAGTTGTGTATGAACAATGTTTCTAAGGATGGAATCACAGATTTGACAAATACATTAAGTATGACAGAGAGTAGTTTGAAGGTGAAGAGGTTGTTTTGTAAAACAAATTTAAATATATAGCTTTGAAAAAAAATCTGGTTTTTCTTTTGGGGGGGGGCACCCCTCGTATTTTGAGTACTTTCCAAGCAGAGGTGCTCATTTTCTGGCACCATATCAAACAGTTTTCTGCTACTCTTTATAAGGATTTCAGTGCTCAATCTTTAAGATGTGGGTGGCAAAGCTTCCAACCTCACAATCATACACAAGCTACCACAGTAAGACAAACAGATAAATGACTGGGGCTCAATATGTTATTAATTTGAAATTACAGGGAAATTAAAGACTCTACAAATGCAAAAAAAGAAAGTTGAATAACAAATTTCAACATCAAAATTGTACAAGATTTAAAATACATATTTCATTCAATGAACAGTGACTAAGAGGACATACTCTGGGTATATTGTTGGGAAAGATGTATTAGGAAAGAAAAGGGTCATCCAAAGAGAAGACCTTCACCAGCATGATTGACACATTGGCTGCAAAAAAGAGCTCAAATAGAACAATTGTGAGAATAGTGCAAGCCTGGGCCTTGCTTTGTTCTGTTGTACATGGGGTTGCTAGTGAGAGCAAGAACAATGGCGTCTACCAACAACCAAAGAGGATTTTAAAACCAGTGAGTATCCCTATCCCTATATCCATATTTAAGTTGGAAACAAGGACTTACTGAGCAGCTCTGATTCATCTACACTCATAAACCCAGGGTTTAATAGATGCAAGACACTAGATATGGGAGGCACATAAGTAAAAGATAATACTAAATGTACAGAAACAATTTAAAATATAGTGGCCTAGAAATGTATGTCCTGGAAATTTTCTTAGTGCCCACATTATTTGTAAAGATAATCAGTATAATATGAAATAGAAAGGAAAAATTATTACGTGCCCAGGTGAATAGGAGAAACTTCTGGGCAATGAGAAATTTCAGTGCAACATTCATTGAAAAATTCATTTTTGAAGCCCAAACTATAAATATTATGTTCAACTCTGAAGTTATACTTAAAATGACAGATAATAATTACATTGGCAGACAAAAAGACTAATAATTTTCCAACAGAGGTTGAAGCAGGGATAAAGGTTCACACATAGCAACATGTAGATCATATTTTAGGGACTTTGAATAAGTTCATTTGGTTATTATATCATGAAAAATTGTCAAAATATAGATACAATGAATCTTGTAAGCTAGGCAAAATGGGGGGGGGGGAACCCAAATTCAAGGCCAATGAATCAATTTTGACTCATGGTGACCCTACAGGATATGGAACAGAATTATTCCCGTGTGTTTCTTAGAATAACCAGCAGAGCACCTGTTGTTTTCAAAATGTAGACATTTTGCATCACAGCCCATCAAAGAGCTTGGGATTTGTCTTTGAGTGCAGTGGCAAGTCACTTGAAGGGGAAGAACATGCAAAATTTTGACTAAAAAAGACATATGATCACAGATTTTTAGGGCAATAAATATAATGCAAAAAGTATGACTTCAGGGTGTACATGAGCTTGAAGCTTAAAGTAAAAAGAAACTAAACTAATTAAGAGATAATTGTGGTAATCTGGGTTAGTAAAGTGGCAACAGATACAGATGAGAGGAAATAACTTTAGATATAAGAGGATCAAGGACTCTAGAGATATGACTGTCTGTGAAGGACAAGAAAGATGAAGGAGCATTAAAAGGGAGAGTGTTCAGCGATATCGGGAGTCAATTGGTCCATTGATTTTGATTTTTTTTCTTTATTACCTGATTGTTTCAGCACTTCATTATCGCACAGGCAAGTCACTCCCGATATCGCTGAAGACAAATGGATACAGAGGCAAACAGAGTAGAAGAAACGATGGTACACAGCTAACAAATGATTGAATGCCTGGGGTCTCAAATACTTGAAGAAAGTCGAGTCACCATTCAGCGCAGAAATAGCAAAGTCCACTTGGAGGAAGCACACCAGCATGCGTGATCAAGAGGGGCCGAAGGGAGCAGATATCGAGCACCAAAGAATAAGAATCACATCATTACAAAGGAGGAGGAGAGCAGGGTGGGGACCTAAGGCCCACTGGTGGGTAATTGGTTGCCCCTTTACAGGGGAATCACGGGGAGGAGATAGACCAGGCAAGGGGCAGCTGGGCAGTGATGATGCATACAAGTTTCCTCTAGTTCCTGAAGCCTTCCTCCCAGCCCCCCAACCATCATGGTCCCAACTTTACCTTGCAAATCCAGATGGACTGGACAAGTCACACTAGCATAGAGGGGAGCTAGAGATATGGGGAAACCAGGATGGATGGGCCCCTTCAGGCCAATGGTTAGATTGGAGATACTGGAAGGGTGGAGAGAAGGTGGGGTAGAGAGACCGAACCAACAGCAAGGATATACACACAAGCTCCTATCTGAAGGACGGGCATCAAAGGAGTGGGTTGGGGGAGAGGTCGGGCAGTGTAAGATATGACAGAACAATAACAATGCATAAAGTATTGAGGGTTGGTGGGGAGGAGAGACCAGGGAAAGAGGGGGAGGAATGGAAAAACCAATACTAGGGGCTTAAGGGAAAAGGCAGACGATTGGAGAACAATAATAGAAGTGGATATGTGAGGGTGCTTGACACAGTATGCTTATTTATATATTGTGAAAATCGATGTATGAGCCCCCAATAAAATGATTTAAAAATTTTTTAAAAGAATTCAAGAAATATAAAAATAGAAATTTAATAAAATTTACATTGCTAAGAAATAAAAGGGAGAGTGACACTCAGAGAAACTCAAAAGATAAACTAGTTTTAGGAAAGTCTATTCATTCAGTTTTAGGTATGCTGAACTGGAGTCAATATGAAGTCATTCATTAGACAAGTTAGTTCCTATTGAAGAAAGTAGAGGTGAGAATATATATTAAGTGAACATACACACAATATATCAGATACTATAGAGTCCATAGACTCTTAACTCTATACTAGGAACAGTTAAAGAATGAAGGATGTAGCAAGAACTCTTCCCCCAAGACTTTACAGCCCCACTAGTTTATTAAATGTTACAGTATGTTTTAGAGTCCAATCAGAAGTTAGGAAAGAGAGAAATAAATGTAAGTCAGAATTATCACCAAAGTATGTTAATCCAGGTTGATTAGAAAAAAAAATCCAGAGATACTCATATTTGTTTGAGAGTGCTTTGTATGAAAGAGTAATTGTATATTAAGAAAACACCCCAGTCCAGTCCAGATCAAATCCATAAGTCTGATGTTAGCCCTATGTCTGATACCAAAATTCTCTTCAGACCCATGCAACATATGTAATGATTCTTAATGCAAGAAGACCAGAGGCCAGTGAGCGAAAAGTGTGGTGGAAGCATCTCAGCGCTAGGACAGCTCTCCATGTAGCATCTCTAGCTCCAGGACTCTTGCTGTCATCAGCATAGCTTCATGTGGCTTGTCAACAGAATGTGAAGCAAGGAGATGTGTGTTCCACCTCCAGGGAGGAAGATGGGAGTTCCCAGAAGCCCCTGGGGAAGGCTGTGCCTTCACAGAGGCATCATTGGCTATGACCTGATTGATAGGTTAGACTCCACCACTTCACTCATGTTGACCAGAGATTGTAAAGCTGCCACACTTAGCTTGTGTTGTGAAATAAGTAAAATAAATGAAATATTGAGTTACCTTAAAGGGTGAAATAAATAACTGAAATAAAAATTGCACTTTTGATAGACATTGACTATGGTGAATGGGAGGAGGAAGGACCACAAAGAGGAAGAGAAAAATGAGATAGTGGGGTGGAATATAGGTCGATGGGGTTGATGAGAGGTTTGAACTACTGAACACAGAAGTTATGATCTGAAATGTTAATACCCTGCCCCCACACTCAATTAAAAATAAAAAAGTATTTACTCTGTAGAGTATTAGACTGGGTTGAGAAGAGGGAGAACAGAAAACAAAAAAATAACTATGGCACAACTCCTCCCTCAAGGAGCTGTATTTTGAAAGTGAGGATCCTCTCAATAGAGTACTAATGATCAAAAGGGAAGCAACGTCTTTTCTGAAAGTTGTAAATGGAAACCTTTCTGATATAGTGCAAAATAATCACTTGTGAACTCTTCTCCAAATGACAGGGCTCAATACATACTAGTTGACAAGTGATGCAAAATGGTATGGGGCTTATCAGCTGAAGAAAATTAGTTTACAAGCTATCTTCTACATTTCTAACATAAAGCAATTATTACTCAGTCAAGTTCAGTTTGAAAAGGTAAAGATAAAGCTTAATCTATTTTAAAACTTAATTTCTGATGGTATCATGATTCAAATTATCAAAAATAGTCTTCTAAAACAACAACAAAAGTTCCTTTCAATTCTAATATTGCAAGTGAAGACTTGGATGAAAGTAGAAAAGAAAGAGAATTCAGTAACTTTTTGGCTGGGAAGGTTTGGCATTCTTCCATAACTTGCCTGCTACAAGAGCCAGAATTTGATTCAGGAAGAGCTGAAAGCTTCTCCATGCTGCTCCGGTGGCTCAGAGATCCTGGCTTTGGAGAACACCATCTGGACCAGTGTGAATGACAAAGTCAAACCTCCCACATCTATTTGCCTGGCTGGGCAAATCAACTTCAGAGCAAGGACACAGGCTACCTCTTGTGTTTCATCAGCGTTCTTGCTCAGTGAATGGATAGCTCTAAAGTGCCACTGCATGCCAAAGAGAAGAAGGCATTGTTTCCTGTTGCTGTAGATTTCATGTAGTCCAATTGTGAATTGTGTTTTATCTAGTTCCTTGGCAGCTTTCGATAATGAGTTTCCTGTATCATCTCTGTGAATCCAGGGGCTTTCCTTGTATATAAACCCTAACAAGTGTGTTTGGCAGAAGAGAGAGATTTTCTTCCCCCTTGTTTGGTTTTGTGATTGTTTGATAAATGGAAGCAAATCTGACTAGTGACTCTTAACTGAATTACCCAGACTACAAGGTATCCCAATCTTTGTTATCACTTTAATCTACCAGTTATTTTAGGGCTACCTTCTTTTTTGTTTCATTACCTTTGACAAAATTTAAAATTCTGGAATCACAGAAATAGGTTTTATAGCCAAATAATATAATCTTAAAATTTTATGCTAATTTATGCTGCCTGATACAGGCCTACAAGAAAATCTGAAGATCATCCTTAATACCACTTTGAATTTTTTTGTCTACATACAACCAAGCTGAGAAAGAAAGAATTGCAGTTGCCTGCCCACTCCAATGGATATCTGCTGCTATTACTTTCTTGTGTAAAAAACTAAGATTTTCCCTTTTCCCCCTCCATCTTAATCAGCAAATACAGATCCACTCTAGCATAAAGCCAAGATGGTGGTAGTGATCGAAGGTTATAACATACAATCTGCTCATTTGATCTATTTCCAAAACTAAAATCTTCTTAAACCAGTTGCTTTTGAAGTGATTCCTACTCATGGAAACCCCATGTGAGTCTGAGTAGAATTGTGCTTATCAGGGTTTATAATGAATGATTTACCAGAAGTATTTCATGAGGCTGTTATTCCCAGGTACCTCTGGGCAGACTCACAACTCTAAGCATTCTGTTAGCAGCTGACCATGTAAATCACTTGCACCCCCGAGGAACTCCATGCTATATTCTTATACCTTAATCTTCCAGTAAAACGAAGTCGTTCCTCTTGTTGGAAGTTGTCATAAAAGAAGATAAGCATAGCACTTTGTCAGACTTTAGATCAGAGGTCAGAGATTTTCTGATGTTAACTTAAAAAAAGAATTAATGATATCAATGGGATGCCAATTGAATCTCCTAGTTTAACTGACTTTCCAAAAGTAGAGATCTAAAAAACATACATTTATTTTTTAGAATATACTTTGTATGGAGCATTTCAAAAGAGAAAATAATTACAATGATTTCAAATGCCATCCTTGGACTTAATAAATAAGACTTTACAAATTTCCTTCAATCAATATCTAGAAATGTCTGTAGTTAACCCATGAATAAAATAAGTAAAATAAGCACGCAAATATGATCCAGGGATGGGAATCAATGCTGAATCATTTAGTAAGTTACTTTGCCACCAGAAGTGTTTTCTTCAAAACACAATTCACATTTGTTTCAGTTACATAGAAAGCCATTGACTCACTTCCAGTAAATGCTGACTCATTAGTGACCTTATAAGGCAGGATTTAACTGACCCTGTGAATTTCTGAGACTAACTAATCGCAGGAGTTTTTTTAAACCTTCCCCACAACCCCAAACCACCCCCACCAAAGGAACTACTAGTGGTTTCAATCTGGGGCTGTTGCAGTTTGCACCCAATGCATAGAACTACTATGCAACCAGGGCTCCTTAAATATCCATTACAGAAGTTAAGTACATCACTAATCACTTCGAGCAATGATGGCTTAAAAATAATATTCTGTCTGATACAAAAAAATACAAGAAGACCATTCTAGGACCTTGACCAGTAGCTTGATATTTTACTTTTGGTGTCCACACAAAGGTTCAAGTAAAGTTAAGAAAGAAGATGTGTCCATTTTCCCATGGAAGACATGATTTAAGAAGTTGAAATAGACATCCCAGCTGGCCATCAAAGTGTCACAAATATGTCTGACATTAGCAACTCTCAAAAAACGCACTGCCATTGAGTAGAGGCAACACCATAGGGCATGGTTGAACTGTCCCTGTGGGTTTCTGAGACTCTCTTTTTTTTCTAAACAGTTTTATTGGTGCTTCATCCACATATACAATTCGACTGTTCAATTATGTCAAGAGTAGTTGTATAATCACTACCACAATTGATTTAAAAACATTTTATACTTCCTTGAACTCATTGTTTTTCATATAATAATTATTTTCTAATTGTGGCAAAAATATACACAATAATACATTCTCCAATTCAACTTCTACACATATAAATCAGTGCCATTGATTATTGACTGTAACTCTTTAGGGGACTAAAAAGCCTTAAGTTTCTCCTGTCAGCCAGAAACTAGTCACCTTTTAAAAGCTTTAGCACAGGTTCCAAAAAGAAAATCTGGACAGTCTCATCTGTGAATACATACATCTTTTTCCACCTACAATGAACAATCATCCCTGAAAGGCTAGCAGAGATTACTGACTTGTGATTCGTCACTAACAGAAGATGTTACAGGATAGAGAAGAGGATCTACTGGTTGACTTTCTCAAACTGGTCTTTGGAAGCAGTCAGCCTTTGCTTGATCTTTCGGGAATCGTGTGTCCAATTAGCCTCGCTGACTTCTCCATGGGCCTTCATGAGCTGGAATGCCTTCACCAGGTGGCAAGTCTCTTTCATGCTCCAGCTTCCTGAAAGGTTATTAACGCATAAGTACTTGATGAATCCATTGGAACTGACACTGATGAGACTCCCTGAAAGTCAGGCTGGCATTTTCTAAGAGCACGCCAACCTTAGTCCTGGGAAATCTGCTTGATTAAATTTGTCCTGAGCGGGACATTCATAATGCCCAGATCGCTGTTCTTCCTTGAGGTATTGCTCCAGATGAGATGGCCAAAGTAGGAACCCACTAAGAAAGCAACTATTTCACAATTCAGTTAATGAAATCCATTGACTTTGTTACTAAAAGCAACAATTTTTGTGGCACACACAATGGCAAAGACCAAAGGGTAGAAGAAAAGAACCAACTATTTGCTCTTAAAGCCATCGAGACTCAGCTCTGTGAACACTCCCCTGACAAAGATGAGGCCTTTAAAACAGGGGGCGTGCTGGGTGAGGCAAGGGCAAAGTAGGAGGTCTCTTTGTGCTTGTTGAGACCCAGAGGACAACCGGAGGGTCATGCGCTTTCCTCCAAAGCTGGTTTCAGGCCTGAAAATGTGGACAGACCTCCAGGAATGGGGCTGACTTGTGAGGCCACTGGACCACCGGGGGCAGAGAGTAACTATACTGAGGCAGCCGCCATGTTCAGTGCAAGAAGGTGGTGGGCTCAGAGGCCAAACTGTAATTTTAATTTGAACTCCATTAGAAATTTTGTTCTAGATTAGGCAAGGATGACTTATTCACTACACATGTGTCTTTAGTAAAGTATCATCAAGATTGGAGGATGTCAAACATAAAAAATGAAGTAAAGAGGGGGGTTGACAAAAGATAATGGAGGCAAGGGAAAAAATAGGAGCACAAGAGTTACAAGTACTGCTACCTACAGTCATGTGATAATGGCTATGAGCAGATGCATGAATGGACACAGGTTCAATAAGTGTGGGACGATATTTAGTGTTGACAGAGAGTATGTATTGCTATTGTATCTTATTTCATTATATTCTCTGACACTGTAATATATAATATATTTTAATGCATAGTGTTAACAGAGAGTTACTTATAAATGGTTATTCACTTTTTTATAACATTTTATGGTGCTTGATGCAGGGGACAAAGTTATGAAAACTTCTTAGACATAACCAAACACCTTGATCAGATAAGGCACTGGTCTCAGGGGCCCAAGATCAAGATTAATTCGCATAGTATAGGTCAAGAAGACAGTGTCCTATATCCAAGTCTGGTAAGTAATAACTGGGGTCTTAAAAGCTTGTCACTTCCCATCTAAGGTGAAGCTATTGGTCTCTGCTTGCACAGAGCAAAGAAGAGTACTGATAATTGAAAGGTGCATGCAAAAAATTAGTCCAATGAATTAATTAATCATGAAAAAATCAAACTGTCACCAGGACCCTGACACCAGAAGAAGTAGATTAAGCCTGGATAATACTACCAACTGCTTTGCATTTCTCCTTAGAATGCACTCAATAGAATGGGAGGAAAAAATGTGAAACAAAACTCAAAACCATGACAGAGACAAGACTTGTTGGCTGGATTGAGACTGGTGGAAGCCCCAAGTCTCTGGCCCTTGGTCACCCTTTGGGTCTGACATGGAACTCATTCATGTAGCTTAAAATTTTTATCAACTAATAGAGAGGTCTATAAGAGGACCAATAACCCCAGTGTAATGCTCGTATGCAATGTAGTACAATACAGCACACCATAGAGTAATTGACCATTTGCTGTGGAGGGGATAGCATGCCTCCAGGTATAAAGTGTAGACAGGTCAGAATAGAGGAGAAGTGGAGACAGGAAACAAGAACAGAAGGTTGAGTGATATTACATGGAGGGGATTGCAATGATGAGATAAAATTGAATATGCATGAGTCAAACCAGGTAAAACTGATGATCTGCTCTGTAAATTTTCACTCAATTCACAATACAAGTTTTTAATAAATGAAACAAATACGAATCCAGAGAGGTAAAAAGTAATTCACTCTGAATACAGGGTTGTAGTTAAGTAGATGGGAAATTATAAACCTAAAAAGAGATCACAAGGCCAGTTGTATGTATTCTCAGAATTACAAAATAAAAACAAAACACAAATTAAGGACACCTGTAATTTAATCAATCATATGATAAGCTCTCTAAAATGTACTATCTATATTGTATGGTGGTTGCATACATAGAACCTATATAAAGAGTCATCTAGGAAGAAATTGATTGTGTTCAGAAAAGACAGAAATTACTACAACTACTAAATATTGAATACAAAACATAAACATTTATTGAATATCTAATTGACATATGCATGTGAAGCATGCAGAACAGTGCCTGGCACCAGTAAGATTAACTAGATGTAAGTTATAATTATTAGGATGGTACAATAATGCACTCTGCTCATAAATATGCAACTTTAGTTTTAAAACTAAGGGGTATTGGTGGCTCAATGGTTAAGTACTCGATTGCTAACTGAGGATTTGGTTGGTTCTTCAAGCGTACTCAGCAACTTCTCAGGAGAAAGAACTGGCTGTCTCTTTCCATATAGATTACAGCCACTCTGTCACATGGAGAGTGACACATGCAGAGTCACAACCTACATGACGCCACACAACAAGGGAAAAAGTTTTCAAACAAAATGTACCACTATCACTACCCTATAACCATTGTCACCAACTTCCTATCCTGCCCTGCCACACAAAGAATCACACCCCATACAAGGAGGCCTTCCCCTCACACAAGTTAGGACTATGAATACACATAAACATCTCTTCTTCACTCCCTGAATCCAATCTTTGATGATTTTTTCTTGATTTTACTGTGTTACTAAGTCTACCACCACTACTAGTTGCCCTCAAACCTATTTTGATTCATTGAAACTCTATTTGGGCAGGTCTTTGCACCAGAGGTTTTTCATAGACATTGTTGTTGTTGTTTTGGCCGGGTTGGGTGGAGGGACTGGGACACATCACAAGGCCTTTCTTTCTAGACCTCTGGGTGCATTTGAATCTTCAATATTTTGATTAACAACTGGCCTACTATGTTTTTGTACCATCCTTCCTAACTTAGCTCTGACTTCACTGTCACTCTCTGGATCTAAGCCACCATAATGTTTTCTTTCTACTACTGGAGATAGCTTGCTCCTGGCACTCATTGTACACTCTTCCTTGCCTCTATTTAGACAGTCCAAGCTTTATCTTTTCAGCATTCAAATATCATGACTACAGTTCTATTAAATATTTTATTGTTCTCATGCAAACTACCAACATTACCAATTAGGCCTAAAAGCCTGTGTGTTCTGACTCCTGCTTTCCTTTCAAACCTCACAATGCTCAACTGTCACTCTTATTCCATATGAATCAGCCACATGACTTCCTTCCAGTTTACAAATCTGTGTTCCTGAGGGGAATTGTATCAGGAATGCCAGGAAAGTCTCTCAGTGACAACAAGGTTTCAACAGAGACCTGGAAGATGAGAAGGTGTTAAATTGAGAGTGGAGTTTGGAGGACTGAGAAGTAATTTGAGAAGGAGTGAAAGCATTCCTTCTTACCCTTGGAGAGTAAATGAGCTTGGTAAGTTCTAGTAACAGAAAGAAATTGTGGCTTAACAGTAGTAAGCAAGTGGGAGAGAAATACAAGTTGATTCCAGACATGCTAGGAGTGTGTTTGACCTATAGGCAGCAGTAAGAAATCTGAAAGTGATCATGAATAAACGAACTAAATTGCTAGATTTCATGTTTGGAAACTGCAATTTGAGTCTCATTTCAAATTTTGAAAGATGAATTTCACCCTTGCTTTAGCCAAATATAAGTTTGTGTTCTTCAGTAAGTCACAATTGATGTCTGTTGGACCTGGCTTAGCAGACAGTAGCCAAGAGATGCCAGGCTACAGAGAAAGGAATGTGTTGCTGGTGGGTTCTCAGGTGCACTGGCACAACTGTGTGAGACAAGAAGCTTGCCCACATTGTTTGGCACAAACCAGCTCTATCCCTTTTGAATCCAATAACTATTATTCAACAGTCGAGTGAACAGCACCAACAAACAGCTTGCCTAGATTAAGCAATTGAAAGATGTCTCTTCAAATTGCATTTGAAAAATAAAGTAGGTTGGGGAGCAACTTGGGAGCAAGAGAAGTAAACAAATTATATGTTTCCATTTCCACAAATATGTACTCAGACCTATACATTAGGAGCTGAAGAGTTTCACACTGTAAAAAACAGACAAAAACTATGGCTTTAAGGGAGAGAGAGAGAGAGAGAGAGACAGAGAGAGAGAGAGAGAGAGACAGAGAGAGAGAGAGAGACCACACTCCAAAAGTTCATGGGAAGATAAACTTAAAACTCATTGCCTTTGAGTTGATGCTGACTTATAGTGGCACAACAGGACAGGGTAGAATTGCCCTTGTGATTTTATAAGACTGAAACTCTTTATTGGAGTAGAAAAGCACATCTTTCTGCCACAGAGAGGCTGGTGGTTATGAACTAATACTTTTCAATTAGCAGTGCAATGCCTAACCACTACTCCACACTGACTCCTTCACAGAAAGATTTAAAATTAGAAATTTTGATTCTCTTGTGTTTGCCCACAACCTCTAAAGCAAGACAAAAGAAATTAAGACAAAATAAGAAAGGATTACAACCTTCCCAGAAAAACATCCCACTGTTTTCCAAAAAGAGCTTTTCCAAGGAGGATTTGAGAGAATTTCAAACAATTCATACATTTATCAGTAAATATATTATTTTCAATTTAAAAATTGAAAATCAAGACATTGTACTGTGATATAGCATACGTCGGGCACTCTTAACAGAAGATGTAATGGAAATGAGACTGCTTGATACCCAATCTTCCTTGATCACAATTTTCATGTAATTTCTTTGAGGGAATGGTTCCTATCCCACCACCCTAAGTACCTACCACAGAGCCTGCTACATGCACAATAAATATTGGTTAAGCAACTGAGTAAACTGCTATTCTAGATTAGAAGTGCCATTGGCTGGTATTCGCTGGAGTTTCTTCCAAACACCAATAGAAATCAATATAGAACTTGGCAACATCAGTGTCTTGGAAACTGAATATGTAGCAATTTGGCGGATTACATCGTCCCAGTTACACTTTAGAAAATAAGTTTCTTTTTAGACATCTGTTTTCTCAAAACTCTTGGGTTTTGTTAATGGTAGTATTTAAAGAAAATTATTTTTAGTTGACATTTTCCATTTTACCAAGGATTGAGCAAACCATGTGTTGTTGCACTATTTTGTCTTTGTACCCATGTAAGGAAGACCGTAGGTTCGGGTGTCTGCCAGTGAAGTTGGTGTCTGGATTATTCGTAGATTGACTGGTCACACCCTTCCAAATTTTCACATCCACCAGTTTTCCAGACAGCAGTATTGCACCACTCATGCTAGAAACCTCGTATGAAAACTTCCCTGACTTATGTTTGAAGAGCACATTTTCTCTGTCGGTATGTTATAAAGTAACATATCTTGTATTGAGGAGTCTTGGTAGCTACATGTTGCATGTTGGACTGTTAATTAGAGGTTCTTAGCAATTCAAACGCACCAGGCACTCCTCTAGACTCAGATAAGGCTTTCTCTTTCCAGAGAAAGTTAGTTTCTGAAACTCGGGCCGTCCTCCAGGGTCACTAAGAGTCAGAATTGACTTACTGGCAGAGAGCATCTTCTATCGATCTCGGCTTGAAATTTGGATAATCGATTAATGATTCAGATACAATTATAACTTATTTATTGAACTATCAGTGTTCTGAGCACTGTGTCAAGCATTTTTACTAACTTAGTTTATTAAGCATGTGCTCAGTTACTAGCTAAAAGGTTAGTGGTTCAAATCTAGTCACTAGTACCTGGCGATCTGCTTCCATTAGGACTATAGTCATGACAGCCTTAAGGGGTGCTTCTACTCTGTAATTCATGGGATCAGAATCAATGTCTTGGTAAATGAGTAAACTGAGGTTCACAGGAGTATATAACTTGAACATAGTTACACAAAGGGTCATTCTGAGTGTCTGGAATCATTGTTGCCTTGGCAACTGTAGATTTTAAAGCAGCTTGTTTTGTTTGGGGTGTGTTTTTTTCTTTTCATTTTATGTGATTATAAAACAATGCAAATTCATCACAGAAGCATCTTAACAGAAACAAGAAAAAAAATGTTGGGGGGAAGGTTGAAAAATGTGTCAGGCCAGGTTGACTAGAGAAGCAAATCCAGAAACACTCATGTGTGTAAGATAACTGATATCAAAGAGCAATTGTATTTGACGCATATCCCAACTCAGTCCAGATCAGTCCATGAGTCTGATAGTATACCATTTGCCTGATTCTAGTCCATAAATTCCTCATCTGACTCAAATTGCCACTTGCAATGCAGGAAGATTGTAGATCTGGAGGTGAAAAGCCTTGTTGATTCAGTGGTGGTGAAAGAATCTCAGCACGGGCGTGAGTTTCCACATGGCTGCTCCAGCTTTCTGAGTGTGACTCCTCAGCAGGACAGCGAAGCAGAGAGACAGGGTTGCCCACCTCCAGAAACGAAGAGATGAAGTTCCCAGAATACCACCAAGAGGTATCATCAGGCTGTGACCTGACTGACAGGCTAAACTCCATCCCTTCACTCTATCAAGTTGACAGGAAATTGTGTAACTACCACAAAAAGTGACTGTTAAAATAACCTAGAGACAATTATTGACAATGCCTTCCTATATAGCTTTTAGATTCCCCACCATGTGTATTTTTAAGAGATCATACTGTATTTTTGTGATTCTTTTCACTGACTCATGAACATATTTTGTGCCAATAAAAATAGGCCACATCATAGTTTTGATGGCTTCATTCTATTCCATCTGAAAGATATGCCATACTTTTTTTTTAAAACCAATGTTCTTTTTTATGCCATTTCCAATGTTTTGAAATAACAAAGCCCGGTGTAAAGACCAATATTATTACAGTTCTGCTGTTACATTTTTACTCATATCAAAAAACTCATCTCCATTAAGGTGATTTTTTTGATCCACAGAGACTTTACAGGCTGGAGTAGAATTGCTTCTGTGGGCTTTGGAAGCTGTAAGTCTTCACAGGAACAGAAAGCATCATATTTTTCCCACAGAGTAACTGGTAGGTTCAAATTGCTGACTTTGTGGGTACCAGCCCACAGCATAACCATAATGCAATCAGAGTTTGAGATATATTTCTAATTGAAATTCCTGACTCAAGAAGCATGCACAATTTGGAACTCATTTTGATACAAATTCATTGTGTCTCTTAATTTGACCCCAGGGGTAAAGCCCAGGCAAGCAGAGATTTTTTTTTAACTAAGACATACAAAGTTTCATTTCTCTTTTCTTATGATGATGCTACACTCACTAGACTTGTTATCATTCTTCAGTTGTGCCTTCTTCATTTGCATGATCTACATTGGTACGGGCACTTTGTCAGCAATTCACTTAAGGTGGCTAAGAAGGCAAAACGAGAATCTGATTTATGCTCATGTATGAATGATGATTAGTCACAGGTAGCCACAGAACCACGAGCAGGCAGATATAATTATTAGCTTTCGCTAGCTGAATGGATCTTTCTGAAAAAGGAACTTCTCTCTTCTTTCTATTTCCTTTTATTTATCTTCTTTGTTATGAATCTTGACTCTAGTCATCAGCCCCTAATACATTTTAAAACATCATTAGACCTATTTTATGACATTATTTTTCTTTGGAGGAAACGTGTTTGCACATTTTCCACAACTATCGTTCAGGTTAAATTATTTCATCCCCAATGTTTAAATGTAATTAGCGCTTAAAACGACCTGTAAGAAACACCATATTCTAGTACCTGTGAGTAGAAACAAGCAAAACATATTTGAAAATGATTTCATATGAAAGGATATTTGAGGTTTTCATATTTTCATTAAAGGTCTGATCACCAATGTCACAACCCGTATTTGCCATTTTTTTCTGTTAATGGGAAAGTCTTTCCTCTTTAGCACATTAATAAATGAATGATTATAATAAAGGCATAAACTATAAAATACAGACCTCGGAACACCGCTATACTTCGATTGCTTGAGGGCAAGTTTTGCTAGAATAAATATTATTCAAATGCCATCTTTAGTGAGAGACAAACACAAAGATAGCCAATGTGCAGCTGAGGACCCTCAGCATATCTGCAGCAGGTATCACTGCTGGCAGAATCTAACACAACAGGAGAAGAAGCATCATCCATTGCAGCAGCATTTCACCTTGGTCGCGATTTCCCTGTCAGTAGTCTGAACAGCAACGATTTCTCAATTAAGGTCATCTCATTTTGAAACTGTAACAGATTATTAAACATAAGCTGTGTAGGATATGGAAGCTAGATTCAAGAAATTGCTATTTTCAGCCCTTTCTCCCTCTCCCTCTCAAGAACCAAATCTTTATTTTGAATTCTGGTCACCTCCCTCCTCGGTGACTACACTCATCTCAGAATCCTCCCTACATCCAAATGCATTCCACTACAATAAATCCTGTAGCTCAAGCGATGGCATAAATACCTAATCTCTGGTATATTACTGACATACAAAAGTGAGAAATCATAAAGGAAAGTGGAAAATTAAAACAGTCAAGGAAGATAGGAATTGAATATGAAAGAGGAGGCATGATTAGAATGGGTAAGAGGGAGGAAAATATATACCTAGCCTGACACACAATAGTGCCGCATCTACCCCAATTAGATTACACATGCTGAGAGCTTTCTGAAGAGGTGAAGGGCGAGGTGGGTGGGTGGGGGCGGGCAGAGAAGAGAAAGCCGACACAGAAAGATTTGACTGCAGTTTCCCTGGTATGTTTCTAAGTCAAGATTTATTTAATAGTCAAGAGAATAGTCACGTTGAAGAAGCTAACATATGACTCCCAGCTTCTCTCCCTGCCCTTGCTCCCTTCATCCATGTCTTGGGCTTAGCACCCAGGAGGGATGTCACAAGCTTCCCCCATACTTTGTCAAGACAGCTTGCAACTGATGCTAACAAATACATAAAAATAAATGAAATGCCAATAGCCCAGCTGATTTACGGCATTTCAAATGTTAGAAAAGAAACTGTACATTGAACATTGGAATATTTTTCCTTAGAGACCTTCGTTCATTCCAATTTAAATGAAGAAGCGAGGAAGAGACGGGTCATGGAATTTACTTCTGATTTTTCTTACAGACCTTCTCAGCAGTATCTGTGTGTATCTCTGTGTGTACTTTGACGTTTACTCTTTTTTGGAAAATCATGTTAGTGATGCTGTTGTTAGTGACCATTGAGCTGGCCCAATTCATGGTGGTACTATACAAAATAGAATGGACCGCTGTTTAGTCCTGTGCCATCTTCACGAAATCTTCAGGGAAGAAGTTCATTCAGTCTTATTGCCGTTAAGCATTTTAAATGAGTTCCGAGCCAAGGGGAGTTTGTCTTCCGTCATTTAAACAATATACTGCTGTTTTAAACAAGAGTCTGACGTTTTAAGTCAGAAATTCAGAGTTTTCACTGGTGCTGTGATGCATGGAGGTTTTTTGTATTCTGGGTTTGTTTTGGCAAATATTTGGAAGTAGGATGCCAGGGTTTGCTTCCTGCTTGTCTGTCTTATTCGGGAAGCTCTGTTTAAACCTGTCTACCATCAATACACCTGCGGGTATTTGAATTACCAGTGGCATAGCTCCCAAGATCACAGAAATGTGGAAGTCACCACCGTATGACAAATTAACAAGTTGTAGTGTGGGCAGGGGTCCTCAAACTCTGGCCCCCAGGCCACTTGTGGCCTGCCGAAGACATTTATCCAGCCTGCTGGGTGTTTTAGCTGCCGCTGCTGTCCTGCTTAGCAGGTGACTCATCCCTGGACCACAGTGGATTTTTTCATAGCTTTTTTTAAACTATAGTCCAGCCTTCCAATGGTCTGAGGGTCAGAGACCTGGCCCCCTGCTTAAAAAGTTTGAGAACCCCTTATATTATAGGGTAAGATTCTGACGTTTTAAGTCAGAAATGAAGTTGAACCAAAGATCTCATTTTCTTACTATGTGGCCTTTTGGAAGCATAGTTAACTACTTTGAGCTTTAGTTTTCTAATCTGTAAATGAATAATAATAGTATCAATCTCATGAAATTAATATAAAATTTTTGTAATGTAATCCATGTGTAGTATAGTCCTCTCCTCAAAGTAAGAACTTAATAAATTGATATTGCTGTTGTTATTATTATAATTGTTCTTATTTGTCACCGTTGTGTGCTATACAATCAAGTTGAACTCATAGCAGCACTTATAAGAGTAGAACCAACCCAGAATGTTGCAGAGACTGTAATCTTCCTGAAATTGGGGTTCCATATCTTTCTCCCAAGGAGTGGTTGGTGGTTTTGAACTACCCATCTTTCCATTAACAGCCAAGCTGTTTAACCACTGAGTTTCCAGGCTTCCATTCTTAGTCATTAAGGACATAACATGATTCAGCATTTTTTTCTCGTGTCGTCCCTCACTGTGTTGGAATGGCAGAGAATAAAAGTTTCTGAGTTATTAAAAGATGTATCATACAATCAACTACTGAGCCTAGTAGGGTCGGTTATTTATTGTCCCAATATGGCAAATCTGGATGAGTTCTGTTCTACTTTTCTGGAAACTGTTCGTTCCACTCCCACAGCACCAGCAGACTAGAACATTCATTTATTCTTCAAATGTTTCTTCTGTCATGTACCAGGCATTGTACTACACCCTAGAGATACAATTATAAGCAGGACAGACACGGTTCCTAACCTTCAAGAGTTCACAGATTTGTTTATGTGTACTAGCAAAAAGAAAAATGAGAACTGAGAGAGAGAGAGAGAGAGAGAGAGAGAGAGAGAGAGAGAGAGAGAGAGAGAGAGCTACAGTAAGTGCTGGGAGAGGAGCACTGGTGGTACATGGATTAAGCAGGTGCTGCTAACTAAAAGCTCAGTAGTTTAAACCCACCAGCCACAGCCAGTATAACAGGCAAAGACATGAAAATCTTCTTCTAAAAAGATCCACAATCTTCAAAACACTATAGTGGCAGTTTTACTCTATCCTATAGGCTTGCTGTTAGATTGGATTTGATGGCTTTAGGTTCAGTTTTTTGGTGTTATGATAGAAATTAGCAACAGATATTAAAAGAGTAAGATGAGAAAGCAGTCTGAGGAAAGTAATTTTCTCAAGAACTGTCTCTTAACACATATATGAAAATTATATATATATATATATAGAGAGAGAGAGAGAGAGAGAGTATTTCATACAGATCGAGTGGTATATTCAGAGACATGGATTTATGAAAGACTAAAGAGCATCAAGGAACATCAGCGGGAATGAAGAATAAGATGCTGTGGGATAAGAATGAGATGGCTATGGGAGGGCAGGAGAACAAGCAAAACAAATACAGGTTTGTGTTATTTGGGTTAACTAGAGAAGTAAACCTAGAGATATTCATATGTGTACAAGAATTTGTTTTATATAAAAGAGCATGGTAATTGTATATTGAGGAAACATCCCAGACCAGTCCAGATCAAGTCCATAATTATGATATTAGCCTATATGTCCAATATTGGTCCATAAATTCCTCTTCAGACTCACTCAGCATATGCAATGATGTCAAATTCAGGAAGATCACAGGCCATTGGACAGAAGAGCTTGTGAATCCACTAGTAGTAAGAGCATCTCAATCGTGGCGTAGGTCTCAACATGTCTACTCCAGCTCTCTGAGTGTCTCAACAGCAGGAAAGGGAAGGCAGAGAGTGGGCCTGGCTCCCAGTGAGTTATTTAATTCCATTGTGTCTCAAATTGAGGGCATCATGCAGCAATCTGATTGACAAACTAGATTCTACCATTTCACTCAAGTTGACATGATTATGTAACCACTACAAGGCTAGATCATGAAGATCCTTCATGCATTCAACTTAATTGTGTTTGTTTATTATTCTGAAGAAATCAGAACCTATCTTGTAAGTATTTTAAACACCGTGACATCAGGAAAATGAAACAGTATTAGCAGTGTATACTATTAATAAACTATAGCAAGTAGCCTAATGGGAAGTATGAGGAGTGACGATGATTTTATGGAAGACAGAAAACACTAAAGAGAAAGTTGAGAGGTAGCATCATTGTATATTATTTCATATTACTCTGTTAAATAGTTATAGAACACCCATTAGGCATTCTATTTAGGTAGAAATGACCCAAGCTCAGTGTCCTTGATTACAAGAAGAAAAAGTGAAATACCACAATGTTTAAGGCATAAAAAAGTGTAAATTTGGTGAGAAAGGAAGCATTGTTTCCAAATGTGATGATTTCTAAAAGTAAAGAAAAGCAAGATGAAGGTGATGCTTAATTGATGCATAAAACAGAAAGAGTTATTTTAAACTAACAAGTATTTATTAAAATATTGCACAGTATTTCAATATTGTTGTATTCTCTTTGTTTAAAAAAAATCTAGTATGATATGCCAATTATTTTATAAGAACAGAATCCAAAGAAAAAGGTGAATAGTCTTATTAGGCACTATCTTTCAAGATTAGGTATGCCTTCCTCAGGAAGTGAGAGCTAGAGAAAAAAATAAGAATCAGCCACACAATGGTCAAGGGAAAAGATTTTCCTGAACAGTGAAAATAGTACAATCAAAAGTCATTATCTGAGAGATGGCTTATGTGCACTTCAAGAAGTCTAATATGACTGGAGTGAAGAGTGTGATGGGGAGAGAGGTGAGAGTTGAGTCTGAACCTGTGATACCTTATAAACCATTATAAGATTTTGAATTTGCCCATTAGGCAACTATAGTTCATTGAAGTGCTTATGTTTAAGATCAACTTACCCTGATCAATTTTTCATTTTAGGGATCACTCTGGATACAGAGAGAAGAGATATTTGGCAAAATGCAAGACTGGAGGCAGAAAGACCAAGTGGGAGACGTTTTCAATTCTCCAGATAAGAAGTGTCTGTGAATAGGGGCAGAAATATTTAGCTAGATGGATTCAAACATCATGAAGATGGGGCAGAACTGAGAAATATTTAATTGGTATATATATATAAACTCCCTGTGATAGGTTTTTTATGCCATCATAGCACATATAGGAAGATATGGGTGAATTTTAGCCAGGCAACCAAGTCGCAGATTGATAACTTCCTTAGGAGATGGCTCTCTGAAGGCTTCTCTCTCTCTCCCTCCCTCCCTCCCTCCTTATTGATCCATGCTGAGACCTGTGCAAACCCCATGATGTTGTCTCCACCATTGGATTCACACAATTCCGCACCCATCAGTCTGTGATCTTCCTGTATTCTGCACCATTACATGTGACTGCGTGAGTCTGAAGAGGGCTTTATGGACTATTATCAGACTTAGGGACTTGATAGGGAGTGGGCAGGGATGTTTGCTTAATATATAACTACTTCTTGATATAAATCTCTCCTTTTAAAAAAATCATTTTATTAGGAGCTCATACAACTCTTATCATAATCGACACATACATCTATTGTGTCAAGCACATTTGTACATTTGTGCCATAATCATTCTCAAAACATCTGTTTTCTACTTGAGCCCTTGGTATGAACTCATTTTCCCCCTCTCCCTGCCCCCACCCCATGAACCCTTGATAATTTATAAATTATTATTTTGTCTTGTCTTACACTGTCCGACATCTCCCCTTCACCCACTTTTCTGTTGTCCATGTCCCAGGCAGGGGGCTATATGTAGATCCTTATTATGGGTTCCCCTTTTTTACCCCACCTTCCCTCCACCCTCCCAGTATTGCCACTCTAGCACTGGCCCTGTAGGGGTCATCTGTCCTGGATTCCCTGTGTTTCCAGTTCCTATCTGTACCAGTGTACATCCTCTAGCCATATATGTAAGGTATAATTGGGATCATAAAAGGAGGGGCATTTAAAGACTATAGGAAAGTTGCATGTTTCATCATTGCTACACTGCATCCTGATTGACCCATTTCCTCCCCGCAATTCTCCTGTAAGGGGATCCCCAGCTGCCTACAGATAGTTTTGGGATCCCTACTCCTCACTGCCCCTAATTCACAATGATATGATTATTTATTATTTGATGCCTTACACCTGATCCCATTGACATTTCATTATCACACAGGTTGGTGTGCTTCATCCATGTGGACTTTATTGCTTCTGAGCTAGATGGCCACTTGTTTATCTTCAAGCTTTTAACATCCCAGAGGCTAATTTTTTATTACTTATTTATTTATTTTGGGGGGCATCACTGCCCTCTGAGGTTTGTAGGTGCTACCCTGCCTTGCTCCTGGAAAGAACCTACTGGATTTGAACCACCAAGCCTGTGCGCCACAGCACTCAACCACTACACCACTGGGGCTCAGCCCGCTAAATATTTTGATAGCCAGGCACCATCAGCTTTCATCACCACATTTGATTATGCACCTGTTTTGTCTTTAGTGATTGTGTCTAAACCTCTGTCTTACACATATATGAGTGTCACTGGATTTGCTTCTCTAGTCAACCCAGGATAACACAGTCACTATGAGTTGAAAATAAGCTCAAAAACAATAGCAGAATCAATTAAATTTGGAAACTGATTGGATACAAAGATAAGTCCACGTATTTGACTTGAGGAACTGATTCTATTCACTGGTGTGGCAGTCATGTGCTTATGCTAATTTCATGAATGAGATGTAAGGGTGGAGTCTAGCCTATTAATCTGGAAATAGCCATTGAGTAGCCAATGAGGCCTCCGTGTGGACATGGCTTTCTCTTGAGACTTCTGGGAAATCTTGTGATTTTCCCCTTGTGAAGATGGGAAGCTACCACCCCGGTTGTGGGAGTTAGTCTCAGAAACAATGAATCATGGACAAGACAAGGTGGCAGCATCTGAGGAGCCAGAGGAGAAGCCACATGGCTTTGCCCTGATGGAGCCAGACCTTTGAAGCTGGAGAGGCCACGTGGGGAAATCTGGCAGTGATGAGTTGCTTCTGCCACCACTGGATGCTGTTGATGGACCCTGAACCCTGGAAGTGAGGAGGCATGGGGAGACCCCTGCCAGCACTGGGATTCTGCACCCACTGACCTGTGACTTCGTGCTTGGGAAGGAGACATTATAGACTTGTATTGCGCATATGGGCCAATATTGTACTTGTGACTTTGAACTGGATTGGGTTGGAATGCTTTCTCAGTGTTCCATTCCTTTTGTATATAAACCATACCCTTATACCCATATGCGTGTCTATAAATTTGCTCCTCTAGTCTACCTGGACTAACACAACTGGCGTGAGAAACACCATAACTGAAACAGACTAGAGGGATGGAAAAGAAAATGAATCTGTTGGGGACATGTTGGGTTTCAGTTACTTGTGAGACATTCATTTAGAAGTGCCATGCTGTGATCTGAATATATAGTTAAAGGTGAAATTATACTCTGGAAATTTCATGACAACCTCTTCAATTTCTTCTGGGGATGGCCAGTATCATCCACCTTTAACTAAATGTAATTTGTTTCTGCCATGGAATATAAGCTTACTGTTAATTTGTGCTGTAAAGACAAAGATGGAGATGAAAAATGTATTCTAGACAAAGCAAACAGTCATGTCCAGTCAATGTGAATTCATAGTGCCATAACAGGATGGGGTAGAACTGATGTTGAGGATTTCTAAACCTAACTTTTTATGTGAGCAGAAAGCCTTGATTTTTCTCCTGTGGAGCGACTCACAATTTCAAACGGGTGACCCTGCAGAGTTAACAGCCCAATGTGTAACCACTATGCCACCAGTGCTCCTATTGTCAAAGCAAAATGGGACAGAAAACAATTGTTCGGGAAAAATGGGTGTTCCAAATTAATAATAGCAAACATATTATAAATTTATTTAAGTGATTATGTACTGAGCATTGGGCTAGACACTGGGAATGTGAAATTTAATAAGGCATTAAGTCTGTATTTCTTTCAGGAGCCTTTCATCAACTCTCAGGCAGAGCCCTTTTTCTGTGATTCCCGAGTACCCTTTAGTCAAGATGTTTTATTGTACCTAATTACATTATATTGAAAGTATTTGTTTCATGTGCCAGGCTTCCTCACTCTATGAAGAATTTTTTCTGTCTTATTCACCATGTTATCTCATGCTTAGTACAGCCACAAGTTATTATAAGTAGTCAATAAATGCTCATTGAAATGAACTAAACTGCATCCAGGAGCTTACAGTCTAGTAAGAAAGATGTAGAAGCAGAAGTTGCAAAGAAACACAAAGGTCATATTGCAGAGAGATCTAAATGTCAAGATAAAGTATTGGGATTGTATGAGTAGGCAATGGGGTGTCAAGAAAGTTTATGAACTGGGTTTGTGAAACAATCAAAGTGTGTTTGACAATATTGATCTAGCCATGCCTACAATGCACTGGAGGAGCAAGATGTTAGTGAAAAATGGTGCAATAGTTTAGTATATAGCAGAACCACCTGGCACATAGTAGGCACTTAATAGAGATTTACTGAGTAAATAGATTAAAATCAAAGCAGAGATTCAAGAGGAAGGCAACCAGTAGCTAAGGAGTTTGATTCATGCCCACATAGCCATTTACTGTGGTATGCTGGAATACTTCTACCACCAAAAGTATTATGCATATATTGTACTGCTCTAGTGTGAACCTGTTATAATAGGGTATAACTGCAACAACATAAATGACTTTGTTCCCCGTGTCTCTTTATAAAACATCTTTCAATGAATTACTTTTAAGGAGATGATGCTATTTTACATGATTTGGTTGGCAACTCCAGCCATTTAGCTGCATGATTAATACTTTATCAGGAGACTGCATGCCATCAGGCGACAGAGCTATACAATGAGTGCTTCAATTTGGCAAAAAAGAAACAGCTCTAATAGTGATGATTATGTGTGAACATTTTCAAGGGTGGGAGACTAGCTACTATTGATCAAAATGGGCTTCAATTATGTTCTTTGCTGCTTCATTCTGGAGATACCTAGGTATTTACAGTTGATTAGTGCTGTTGCACAGCTTTTCAACGTTCTCAAAACTTGTTCTCTAGTACCAAATAGCATAGATAATCAATCAGGACATCAAAGTACCCTATTTCTAGATCCCGTCAGCCCAGAGCCCAATGACAATAAGCTGAGGCTTATCTTTGGATTTAATGAATATGTGAATCCAATTATTTTGCTGTATGGGTTCCATTTTCCTAAGTCAAGACTGTGGATCTGTATTGCACCTAGCTGTGTATTAGAACCACTGCAATCAAATTGGCCAGTCAAACGGAATAGACAAATTGTATTTAACAAAAACCAATGAAAGGGAAGGGAATGCAATTTTCTCTTTCCTTGGGAAGGCACTAGCCTATGTAACTGCTATATTATGGTGAATGTTGTAGGTTTTCATTATGAAGACATTGGATTTATTTGAAATCCATTCAAAAATCAATGTGTCTATTCTACCTGAGGGTTACTTTATGCTGAAAACAAATAACATTATTTTTTTAATATTGAAATAAGTGTTTCCACTGGTAAAATAAATGATTTATTTAAACTGAAGAAAATTGACATACATCTAAAGCAATTTCATTGCTTATGATTTATTTTATTTGTCTTCTATAATTTTATCTCTTCTTATATGAATAAAGCTAAAGTTAGATTTTTACTTTTATACTGCTTAGCTCTTATACTTTGAACAATTTAAACCATAAACAAGGCTTTGTTGACTTCTTACATCTGTATTAAAATTAGCCCTAAATGAGGCCATGATGGAAAGTCTCACTACTGCCCAAGTCCTCTGTAATAAGCAGATTAGACCATGCCCATGTGTTCAAGCCCTGAAGGTAACCAAGCAGAGAGGGACTACTAAATATTAGACAATGCTGACTTCAGAGAGCAGCCAGGCAAATCCATTTAATCGTTAATGATAAGGACATTTTAATCAGCTCTCCTGAGCCCATGGAGTTTTCATTCATTCTTCTCCCATTGATCTGTACCATAGTAGCTACAAGGGGAGCCCTAGTAGTGTAGTGTTTACGCATTGAACGGTGATGTACATGGTCAAGAGTTTGAAACTACCACTAGTTGCTCTTAAGGAGAAATACTGCTTTCTACTCTCCTAAGCAGTTCAAGTCTCAGAAATTCACATGTGGTCACTGGGGCAGCATTGACTTGATGGCAATGAGGCGAACTGAGAATTGATAGTAGCTATAAGCCTGCATTTACAGTCAGATTCCTGGTACACAATTGGTTATTTATACGGAGTGCTCTGTTGGCACAGCAGTTAACTGCTCAACTACTCATCGGAAGACTAGCAAGTCAAACTCATCTGTTGCTTTATAGGGAAAAAGATGTGGCAGTCTGCTTCCTTAAAGATTTACCATCTTGGAAACTCTCTGGGGCACTTTCCTATATGTGCACAGAGAGTTAGAATTGACTCAACAGGAATGGATTTGGTTTGGGGTTAGGGTTACCTATAGGGAGCAAGTGGGTGTCAGTTTCTTTGTGCTACTTTAAGAGAAATACTGCAAGTTTAATAGAGATATCACAAGCAAGTGGCTTTAATGAATAAAAATATATTTTCTCAGAGTTTAGGAGACAGCAGTCTGATTTCAGACTTCTAGTTCTACAGAAAGGCTTTCCATCTCAACCATCCTTGGATGAAGGTCCTTGCCTCTTTTTATCTTCTGCTCCTTGGTTCCAAGGCAATCATTTTTTGTTTATTTTTAATCATTTTATTGGGAACTTGTACAGCACTTATAACATTCCATACATCAATTGTATCAAGCATATTTGCACATATGTTGCCATCATCATTTCCAAAATATTTTCTACTTGAGCCCTTGGCATAGGCTCCTCTTTTTCCCCTCCCTCCCCCACACTCCCATACTCATGAATCCTTGATCAATTATATACTGCTATTATTATTTAGCATTTAACACTGTCTGCTTTCTTCCTTCACCCACATTTCTCTTATTTTTTCCCTTTGGGGGATGGGGCTGCATATCCAACCTTGTCATGAATTCCCCTTTCCCCGCCATCTCTCTCCCTGACCATCCCTCTCCCTTCATGATAACGCTGCTCCCGTTACTGTTCCTCAGAGGTTTAAGTGCCCTGAATTTCATATACCAAGAGCTCTTATCTGTACCAATGTGTGTTCTCTACTCTAACCAGAATTGTAAGGTAGAATTTTGTCATGGTAGTAGGGTGTGGCAGTGGGGGTGGGTGGGGGAAGGAAGAATTCGAGAACTAAAGGAATGATGTTTGATTCATTGGTATAATACTACACATTGGTTGAATTAGTCTTTCCTTATTACCCTTCTGTGGAAGGATATCCAATTTTCTATAGATGGACTTTGGGTCTCCAGTCCAAACCTCCTCATTTGCATCAATATAGTTGCTTGTTTGGGATCTTTTAATATCTGATACCTGATCCTGTGGACACCTCCTGATCACACAAGCTGGTGTGCTTCTTCCTTGTGAGCTTATTTGCTTCCCTGCTAGATGGTGCTTGTTTAACTACAAGCCTTTAAGATCCCAGACACTATATCTTTTGGTAGCCAGACACCATTCACTCTCTTCACCACATTTGGTTATGCACCCATTTTGTCTTTAGCAATCGCACAGGGAAGGTGAGTATCAAAGAATGCCTAGACAGTATTCATGTGGTGTCATTGTACCTATCTTCAATTTGTGTTTGCTTGTTTTTGTGCCTAAGTCCATATTTTCATATTCTAAAGATGATTGGTTTAACAGAAATACTGACTTTAAACATATCCTACACTTGCATGGCCTTACAAAAATGTAAGAAAATTTTATTCCCAACAAACAAAGAGGAAAGGAGAGAGAATAGAACACACCCTGACCCACCAAGCTCCAAGGATGATATTCTTGCTCAGAGCAGTCAATGAATGCACAGAGAGGACCATGAAACATGATGTACATCAATGACCCATAGTGCTACGGGGGAAAACACTGGAGACACAGTGTGGGAATTGTGCATGATCTGACCCAACCACACCAGAGCAAAATGCTAAGGGCATGCAACAGAGCATCAAGGGGAGCAAAGCCATGAAGTCCCCAGGGAATATCACAAATAGACTTGGGGGCCAGGGCGTAACACTTCACCAGACTCGACCAGAAAACACTCATAAAAGTCAACATACAGAGTTGGAACTATTTAAAGGCTTTTTATTGTTGTCATTTTTTGAGGGCGGTTGTTTTTTTTTAATTTTCTTTTGTTGTTTTGTTTTTCTTTGTCTTGTTTTTGTGCTTGCTATTGTCTCTGCAAGTCTATCTGCATAAGTTAAGTGGTATAAACAATATTGAGGAGAAAACAATGATTCCGGGGTATATTGGAGAAGGGTGGGAAACGGGTGTGTCAACCAACCCAGGGAAAACCCAGGGACAAGATAAAGACAGATGATCTAAAATCGATGAGAAGGAAGGTATAGGGTGTCTGGGGGGGCTTGATCAAGGGAAATGTAGCCGAGATAAATTACTGAAGCACAAACAATGGCCAAACATGATACTGGGACCAAATGAAAGTCAAGGGAAATAGAGGAAAGAAGTAGGAGGCAAAGGACATTTGTAGAGGTCTATATACAGGCATGAACACATGTAAATATATTTATAGACAATGATATATATATATATATGACATTGAACCTCTACTTAAGTACTTCCTTGATGCAAGAAAACCTTGTTCTATTAAACTGGAATTCCAAGATATTAACTTTCTGGACATAATCACTGAAGATGAAATTTGTGATTAAGCAAATGTGGTGAAGAAAGGTGATGGTGCCCAGCTATAAAAAATATATAGTGCCTGAGACCTTAAAGGCTTGAAGATAAATACGCAGCCATCTAGGCAAGAAGCAACAAAGTCCACCTGAAATAAGCACGCAAACCTATGTGATCATGAGGTGTTCATGAGATCAGGTCTCAGACATCAAAGAACAAGAACAAAAAATTATCAATGTGAATGAAGGGGAGTACAGAGTGGAGACCCAAAGCCCATCTGTAGACAATTGGACACTCCCTTACAGAAGGGTCACAAGGAATTGACGATACAGTCAGGGTGCAGTCTAGCACCAATGAAAAACACAACTATCTTCTAGTTCTTTAATGCTTCCCTGATCCCACACCCCAATACCATGACCCTAATTCTATCCTTTATTTCTGAGTAGACCAGAAGATATACACCTGTACAGATAAAAACTGGGAACCCAGGACAGATAAACCCTTCAGGACCAATAATAAGAGTACCTATACAAATCAGGGAAGGGGAAGGTGGGGGAGAATGAGGGAACTGATCACAATGATCTACATATAACCCCCTCCCAGGGGAACAGACAACAGGAAAGTGGATGAAGGAAGACATTGATCAGTGTAAGACATGAAAAAATAATAATAATTTATAAATTATTAAGGGTCCATGAGGGAAGCAGGATGGAGAAGGGAGGAAAAATGAAGAGCAGATTCTGGCTAAAATAGAAAATGATGATGACAACATGTGTACAAATGTTCTTGACACAATGAATATATGTATGAATTGTGACAAAAGCTGCATAAACCCCCAATAAAATGATTTTTAAAAGAGAAGGAAATTTGTTTCCCAAATGGCATTACACCCACAGGTATACAAATCAGGGTTCATAACACACATTTGAACGGACAAAAATTCAGTCCTTAACAATGGTAATGAGGTGGAATATATGAGAAGAAAGGAACAGGGTAGAAAAAATAGAAGGGGACACTTCTCTAAATTTATTTTTTGTAGAGTGCTAGCTTCTAGAAACATGATATTGATTCATATACTCTCAAATCACTTAAATAAAATAAATAGAAATAGGAGAGAAAACCCAAAAGTGGAATATAAAATGAAATAAATGAACCTAGCTATGCTTAAATTAATAAAACAAATACATTAAATGTATGGGGTGGATAAACTAATCCAACACCTTTTATTAATTATCATTTTAAATTGTTCTAATCCAGTATCTTTTATATAATTTATATACTTTATATAATTGCTGGTGAAATGTAAAACAAATTTCAGTTCAAAAGATTTGACTTTTCACAGTGGCATTTTAGCAAGTAGAAAAACACTAAGAACAAGTACATAGGAATAAGTTTACCTAAGCGGAATTCAATTCATGGCAAACCCATGTGTGTAATAGTAGGCTGTGCTTCATGGTGCTTTCAATGACTGAATTTTCATATAGAAACATCTAGGTTTTTCTTCTTAAGTAACTTCTGGTAAATATGAACATCCAACCTTTGTGGCTAGGATTTGAGCATGTTAACCACTTACACCATTCAGGAACTCCTTCATATAAGGAACTGTGTTTATTTTTAAGATACCCACATTAAGGTATTTAGGGATAAAGAAATATCATATTTTTTACCCATTTATTTTTATTGTTGTCATCAACATTCTTATTTCATTTATTTTCATAACAAATTTTTACTATTAATTAGGTGGGGTTTATATCACTAACTTTGTATTTAGCAATCTAAACTCTTACTCAAACTCCCCAACCCCTTCCCTCCCAATGGATTACCCTTCACATGTTCTGTGATATTATATATAGGGGTTGTGGTTTGAGCTGTTATGTGTATGGTTGGAAATTCAAAAACCCAGAATCTCTGTGGGAGAAAAAAATGGGCTTTCTACCTCCATAAATAGTTTCAGAAACTCACAGGAGGTCATTATAAGTCAGAATTTAATTGATGGCAGACATAATTTCATCCAGCAGAGTGTTCTCCAGTTCTATCCATGCTTTTAGGTGCTTTATGTTTTCCTCATTGCTCTTTAGTGATGGATAGATAACATCCCATTGTGTACCAGAGTTTCTTTATTCATTCTTCTACTGATGAACATTTAGAGTGTTTCTATCTTCTTGCTATTGCAAATAATGTTTTCATGAACATTGGTGTGCGTATATCTGTTTGCATTTTAATGTTTACTTCTTTTTGTATATACCCAGCAGAGGAATTGCTGGATCCTGTGAACTTTCTATTCCAGGTCTTTGAGGAAGTGCCATATTGTTTTCAACAGTACTTGCATATAACCACACCCATCAGCCTTATAGGAGGATTCCACCATCTCTGTAGCCTCTCTAACAACTGTTCTTTTCTTTCTTTCCTTCTTTCTTTCTTTCAACCTTTGTTGGGGTCTCGGCCAGCGAGACCCTCACGTGGGGACCTTAGGAAGCGACGAACCTGGATGAAGAAAAGACACAGAGACAGGGAGCAAGACAAATTCTGATCAAACTCCGTTTATTCAAGGCTCAGCCAGCAGTATTTATCTCAGAGCATGAGATGAGGTAGAGGGCACACATTCCATTCCAAATACGGTGTGCT